>CALNHX010001447.1:0-226003 GCA_940337035.1 Agriotes lineatus
GGTGGTATATAATAATAATAATGTTTGTTTATTTGCTTACATAAGCATTACAGAGCATTTACAAAATAATAATATAAATATGTACATGAAAAATTTTAAAACTTTTAAATATCACAATAAACTATCACACTAAACTCCATATCACAACATTTGACTAGCAACTATTATTAAGATACAATTCTCTTATTTTACATTTAAATTTCTTTAATGGTAACTCTTTTATTTCGTTTTTTAAATTGTTGTATAGCAGAAGTGTTTTATAAAATAGTGAATTTTTAGTTTCGTTGATATTAACTTTATTAACCTTATAATTGCATCTATTTCTGGTTTTATAACCATGAGTATCCTCAAAAGTCTGTAATAAGCCCACAAAGTAGTTAGGAACTTCCCCCACTCTAATACTGTGAATAAAAATCAAAGAATTAATTTTACACAAGTCAGACACACCTACCCAACGAAGCCTAGAAAGCATTACATTAATACTAGTTCTCCGATCACATCTTAAGATTATCCTCATTGCTTTATTTTGCAACTTTTGTAATCTACTCATATCGTTCTTGCTTGCCAAATTCAATACCGTAGAAGCATAAGTGAAATGAGGCAGTACAATAGTATTATAAATCAGTTTTCTTGTATTAAGAGAAAGGTAAGTGCTACATCTACCTAAAATTCCTATTTTTTTACCTAACTTTTTCGATACATAATCAACATGTTTGTCGAATTTAAGCTGTTTATCTGCAATTATTCCCAGATATTTTATTTCCTCTACTATTTGAATTTGGTTTCCATCCACACATATTCTGATTTCATCTTCATTCCAGTCAGTCCTTCTCTTCCTTCTAACAAATATCATTGCCTTTGTTTTGCTGACATTGAGTTTCAGTTTATTTATGTTCAACCATGAAGACATTACTTGAAGTTCCTGGTTTAATATGTTTACTAATTCTTTTATATCATTTCCAGAAATGTAGATTACAGCATCATCCGCAAATAAATGTATTTTTGCCCGTTTGACCGATTCAATAATATCATTTATATAAATAATAAACAGTAGGGGCCCGAGTATACTACCTTGTGGCACCCCATAGGTAGTCTCAATTTCTTCAGACTCTATTCCATTACACTTTACCTTCTGCCTTCTCTCATTCAAGTAACTTTTAAGCCATTTTAGTACATTTCCCTCAATACCCATTTTTCCTAATTTATAGATTAGTCTGTGTCTGTCTACAGTTTCAAATGCCCTCTTTAAGTCAAGAAACACTGCAATTGTAATGTTATCTTTGTCCTTACTTTCTTTCCAGTCATTCAACACATACTGAAATACTTGTTCTGTATTGTGCTTATCTCTGAAACCTGATTGATAATCAGTTAAGTACCCAGTGATGTTAATAAATTGCCACAACTGTAAGTATACAATTTTTTCTAACACTTTTGCAATTGCAGGTAACATGTTAACCGGTCGAAATTCCTCAACTCTTATTGTATTGGGGATTTTTTCAATTGGTATAATTGTTGAGATTTTGAGTACCTTAGGAACAATTCCCGTCTCTAAAGAAATATTTATTAAATGGATGAGCTTGTCTGATACCTCATCAAATGCTGTCTTAAACAATTTTATTGATAGTTTGTCAGGACTACTCTTATCTGGCATACCTTTCAATAATTCCTGCAACTGATCCTTAGTAATTAACTGAAAATCATGAAAGCGTTGGTTTGATTTATTTACCATTTGGATATCACCAATTATGGGAATGCTTGAAACAATTTCTGCAATACTTTCAACGAAATATTTATTAAATTCATTGGGTATTTCATTCAGATTAAAAACTAATTTTCCATTTGTATTCAATACATTGCAACTCTGATTCTTACTTTTCCCTACCATTTCCTTTAATTGCCGCCACATATTTGCAGGATCTCCCTTATTCGCCATAATAGTTTGTTCATAATACTGTTTCTTCTGAAATTTAATAGCATTACTGACTTTGTTCCTTTCGATTTTATATCTATTCCAATCTTCCTCTTTTTTAGTTAGCTTAAATATTTGAAAACTCTGATTTCTAGTCTTTACTTTTTGTTTTAATTCTTCATTAAACCACGGTTTACTTTTATTGCTCACCCTTATCGTTTTCATGGGCATTAGTTCATCGACTATTAAAGTTAATTCATTTATAAACAAGCTATACCTTTCCTCTACTGTTATGTTATTATATCTAAAATAGATACCATTAATCCTATCTTTAAGCTCCTTATTGTCCTTTAGTTTTTTTCTAGTTATAATATAATTATCAAAGCTAGCATTGCCTACTTCAATTTTGACTAAAGAATGCCTATTAAATGAAACGTCTTGAACAACCTGACATTTTGTTGCCTGTTTATTACTAAATACCAAATCAATTTGAGATACAGATCCTGTATAAGAAATATGAGTAGCTTCCATTACATATTGTTTAAAACCGTTATCTTGAGTTAACCTTCTAAGCTTCTTAGAGTAAGTTTCATTTCTTAAGTAATCTATATTGAAATCTCCAATTAAAATTACGGTTCCTTTGTGGTTTACACAAACCTCCTCTAAATATTCTTCCATGAAATCTAAAAATTCACTATTAGACCCGCTAGGTGAGCGATATATACCTATCAGAATTACCCACTCTGAATCTATTTTAATTTTAATTACTATTACCCAATAATTCCCATCATTTACAATAGTATCCATCACATAGTACTTAATGTTTCTTTTTATGTACAATACTACCCCACCTGTTGCTCGACTAGTAGAATCTACCCTACATAAACTATAGTACTTCATGTTGATTTCCTTATCTTCTATGTCTCCTGTTAGATGAGTTTCAGTTAAACACAAAATTGATGGCTTGTACTCGATTATAAATTCCTGAAATTCATCTACATGAGCTAACAAACTTTGAGCATTTGTAAATATATACAAAATTTATTATTACTTTTTTATCCTGTAGTTGCTATTTATCATCATGATACATAATTCTTTCAATTTGCCTATCTAGTTTCTGTTTATATATCCTACAATTTTTATCAAAGGCTGAGTGATTTACATCAAAATTAAGTTTTAATAATTCATTAGCTTTAATGCAGTTTATACATTTGTGAACTTTTTCTTTACATTCCCTACTCTTGTGATTTTTTCCACATCTACCACATGCTTCTTCATTTGTACACACTTCCGCCTTGTGAAAATAACCACAACACTTGAAGCATCTAAAAACACTTACTTGTTCAAATACTCTACAAACTCTCCAACCAATCTTGATTCTTCCTTCCTTCATAATCTGCCTAAATGATAACGCATCAACCTCAACGATTGCACCAAAAGACTCATTCTTTCCATGATTACTCCTGTATACACGCTTGGGGTTAACGACCGCTTCTTGACCTGCTAGACCATTTTGATTTAATATACATGCTTTTAATTCTTCCACATCAATATTAGTATCGATTCCTACAATTTTTAATAGTGGATTTATCATTTTCGGTTCCCTTATATTAATTTTATCACCAAACTTGTTCTTAACCTCATTTGTTAAAATCTCCATTTCATTTCTATTATTGCACGTAACTACCATTCTTCCCTTGTTTATTTTTCTAATTTTTTCAATTCCTATTTTTAATTCTCTCGGATTAATGTTGCTTGTTACTTCAGTTACTATATTTTCGTTTCCTTCTTTTGATTCGAAAATAATTGTTTGTTTTGGTTTATGCGTAGTTTTTGCTGCCGCCGCTGCGTAATTTAATACCCCTGAAGTTGGCAATGCATTTAGCACGTTTCCATTACCAACTTCTAGTGATTCATTTTCTAACCTACTCACTTTTTCATCCAAAAATTTAATTTTTTCAGATAACAGCTTATTTTTATCTTCCATTTCCTTAACTAATCTTCTTAATAACTTATTTTCTTTAATCAAATCCTCTTCTTTCTTTTCTCCAACGCCAACCACTTTTTCTTTCACTTTAACGCAACATAACACTTTACCATCTGTTAGTCTTTTTAATTCTGCTACTCGACTTGCACAACTATCGTGATAGTATGCACCACACTCTATACATATTACAAAACGTAATCTCACGTTTTTATTGCACCCTTTACAAATTTTATCATTGATTAATTCACTACTTTCATCCTCCTCGTCCACCATCTTGCCTTGATTTGTGTCCTCTTTATTTGTTTCACTTGCCATGACACGTCTATGCTCTGCACGAAACTCAAATGTGGGAGTACATTCACTACCGAAATCCATGCAGTTAGCAGAAACACTTCCTTTAATGGAATTTCGGAATAGTAATTGCCTTAATGCCCAACGTAATTGTGAAGCATTAGGGTTATTGTTCCAACCACCTCTACCACGTAAACAACTAAAATATATTTCTAAATGGTCCTGCGAACATTTATATGACAGGAAATATTTTAGAGGCCTTAATCCTGCGCCAATCCTAATGTGCTGTTCATTGTGCAGATACATCCCAATGCAAAAGTTTTCCTTGGGTGTGTCATAATTGATACCTCATCAATTTTTAAATGTTTCAAATAATTAATAGCTGCATAAAATATTTCTTGGCAGTAAGCTATTGTATTAGGTCGAATTGGGGCCTTATAGCCCTTACCAAATGGATTTCGTATATTTAGCATGTCAAAAATTTGGTCAATCATACGAATAAAATGTACAGTGGCATCGCATCCATTAAAATCTGAATTGCCTTTGCTTTGTAAGTAGGATAAAGCATTAGCAACTGAACTGCTCAGAGACTGCGCTGCAAGTCGGACGTTCATAATTTTATTTCTATAACTTGTGCAGATGTTAAGGAATTGGCAAAATGGAGCTGTTCTCTTTCCTGTACTTCGTGAAGCCTTTTTATATATTTCCAACTAACAGTACCAGTTTCAGATGTTCACGTTTTGTCAGCCATACAGTTTCTAGCCAATTTTAACATATGGCATGTATCGAACATGCAATAAACCTTCACATCTGCGATACATGGATGATAAAAATATGTAACATCATTGTTAAATTCTGCACCAATCAAACTTTTAACTGTTTGGATGTTTGTGCTCGTACCATCACACGTAATTGACCTAATTATTATGCCTGTTTCAAACAAATTTCGCAAACAGCATGTTATAATTTGTGTTTGGATACTTGCATTTTCTTTATTTGTCAGAAAATAAGCTACAGGGCATTTAAATTGGTTTATGTAACTTACTATCTGCAGGAAGAGTGCCTCTGATGCCGCAGATTCGTACTCCTCATCGACAATGTTGCCATAATCAACATATCCCACAAATTTCCCTTTTGAGTCATCCCACATTATCTGCTTTCTAATTAACATTCCATCAACAATTAGGGGGCAATTTTTTAAATGTTGTTGTACAACTTCAGTTTTTAAGAAAGCAAATACCTCGTTCAAGAAACCAGGATAGCAGTCCATACATGACAACCATTTCCGAATGGTTCGTCCGTTAGGCAATACAAAATATTGTCGGAGAAATTTGTACGCCTTCGGTGAATAAAAATACAATGTGTGAGCGAACTGCTTCATCAAGTCGGAGTACCTTCTGCGGCCTGGAGCAACATTTTCGATTTTGTGTTCGTTGATTAATAACTCTAACGGGAAACCTAGAATCACCAAATTATCAGTGTTTTAAAATTAAAGATACGTAGATACTGTAACAGAAAATATGTTTCTACCTTCAAAATAATTTTCCATTACAGATGTTAAATTTGAATTCGTGCAATTATTCCTTTTCAACGTGTCAATTAAATTTTGCATTGATTGAATTTTTAGGTCCTTACCTTTTATATTTTGCTTCAGACTCTTAAGCTTCCGTTGCAAGACATATTTTTTAGAATGCACAAACTTAGTTTGCGTCTCTACATCCTTCATCATACGAACTGGTTCATTACCAATGTCTGTAGCCTCTGTTTCCTAAAACATTTAATTGCAATTTAAATTTATTTTGAAATTGTTCATTCACTAACCTTATTTTGACATTGTAAAAGGTTAATTTCCTTTCGAACTAGTATTCTTCGGGTCCTTTCCTTTTTCAATAAATGTGCAGGAAACTTAAAAACGCTTGGCACAGCATCTCATTTCAATAATTTTTTAGAGCAGCCAGGTTTGTTTTGATAGTCTGTCTCTTTGAAGTGTTCACTGCAAAGTCGACTTGTTCTTGAAGGTTGCCAATTTTCTCTTCTTATTGCTGCGTCCACAGTTGCAATATTTCGGGGCGTTTAAACGGAAATCTATATTAAATAATAAACATGCAATTAATAATCAACAGAAACTCCAGACACTTTTTGAAACACAATTTAAAAATAATAAAAACACTTTAATTCAAACTACAGAAAATAGTAATTTATTATACAAGACGATAAAGTTAAATTTTATCCACGAGTGAATCGTTTAACGTCGAGACGAAGTCGAGACGTTAATGATTCAAGAGTGGATAGAAATAACTTTATCGTCGTGTATAATACAATATTTTTTTCTATAGCAAGAACTTTAACAATTTAATAAGAAAGTAAGGACAGTCAATCACATTTCAAAATGTCAGTAGCTAGATTGGGTTGGTACGATAATGGGCAGCTGTCATTTAATTTAAACAAAAGTTAGAAAATTATAGCTATTTAAGTAACAAGGAATGTAAGGCCCTATTAACATTTGAGGTTAGGCAAGTACAAGCCAAGACGAAGTCGCGGCTTGTTGCCTTGCGAAAATGTTAATAGGCGATACATTCCGAGTTATCTTATTATATTTTTCCCGCTGCTTATAGAAATTTTCCTAGATTTTTGAAAAAATCGTTTGGTTTGTCACCTGTTACCAGGATTAGTTTTCGTGAGTCGTGTTACCTGTGGGTGTCACATGTCAGATAAACACTTGTAATTTATAAACAAAACGTCTAAATCTCCATCTTGCTTTGCTAATTTTATTATCCTGGGAACTTAATAATAATATTAAGTTCCGTTGTCAAGAAAAAGCAGTAAACAAATATAATTGTCCACTTACACGTTTTGTTACTAAGGCTGTATCACTGACTTACATGATCAGCAGCGGGAAAAATTACTTTATCTATCCTTGATGTTAAAGTACTATAGTTCGTTTTCTTGGTTTGCAACCTGACGGCACTAATGAACTCACATTTACTGAGTGCACGTATGTCTTTTATCTTTTCATGCATAGCCATTACTCATAACCTCAAAATTAGCATCTGACACATGTTGGCAAACATAAATGTCAAATAGGGGATTTCGAATTCTAAACCAGAATGATAACTAGCGTTATCAATTATTATAAGAGATCTTGCTTCTAAATTTGGAACAAGTTTTTCTTTAAACCACTTTTCAAAATTTTGTCGATTCATGCTGTCGTGATAATCTCCTTTTTTTTGACCCACTCTTAAACACTAAACTAGCATTTCTAACAAAACCATTTTTGTTTCCAGCATGCTATACAACTAAATGTTTTATTTAGTTTAGTTGCCGCACATCTCAGCAGATGACGCTTCTAAGAAAATTCGATTAGAGATCCTGTATATAGGTTACTAAACTATATACAGGATCTCTAAATTCGATTACAGTGACTATAGTCTGTTTTTTTGCTTTATGATTCAGAGCAGGCTTTGCATTTGCATTTTTGTAACAGTGTAGGTAGTTAGTGACAAAGGAAAAAACACTAGTTATGTCAAAAACCATTAGAACTGTCAGGGCCGGTTGCAGAAAGCAATGTTAAGTCTGGTGTTAGCTAATGTCGCGTCAAAGTGAACAAAATCACATCAAATTTTGTTTACTAATGTATTAGTTACCATAAGTATTTGAGATTTGATTCGTTTTTGTTCACTTTGACGTCGCGTTAGCTAACACCAGACTTAACAATGCTTTCTGCAACCGGCCCTCAATGTGTTAACTTATAAGCACTATTATACTTAATAAGATCTAAAATTACTGAACCATTGTCATTAAATAAGGTATTGCTTTATTTTAAGTACGTTTATTTAAGCGTCATAAAATTTCTAGACATCTATCTTTTATGTACTAATGTAAAAATAAGTATATTATTAATAATTTGCTGATGATGTTTGTTTGTAGAACTGTGTTGTATAAGTTATTATTTATGCTACACATATAACAGGCATTTCAAAATAAAGAGATAATACAAAATACTCTGGTAGAACCATTTTCAGAGATATAATTTACCAGAATTTAGATGGATACACTTCAGGATAATCATCCAGAATCTGATTCAGAAGAGGAATACAACTCGTCTTCCGATTCTGTATCAGATTCTTCCAACCTAATAATAACAGGAGGTATATCATCACACCAATTTAACAATGTGCTTTGCCCAGTCACTTTATATTAGTAGTTCACAGTGTTCAACATTTTTTTCCATATGTTTGCTGTACACAGTGATAGAGATTTAAGCCATAAATTAGCAATTATGTCTTTTGAGGGAGGGTGAGAATTTATGTCCGTATTATAATAGTTCTTACATAAACTCCATGCCAATTTAATTGGATTGTATTGACAGTGGTATCGAGGTAATCTAAGAACTTCATGCCCATGTCGTTTTTTGTCAATTAGTATTGCTTTTGGTCAATATGTAAAGTAAAATTAAACTCCCATAATTGTCGCTTTATTATTTTGTCATCAAATTGTACGTCACTTTTAATTAACCATTCCTGTATTTGTAGTTTATTGGACGAGAAATTGGGTGGTTTATCGATAAGAACCGAATTATATGGTGCATTATCCATAATTAACACACATTTTCCATTCAATTTGGCCAAAGCAGGAATTAACTGTTTTTCAACATTGCCTAAAAACGTCACCATTGATACACTTATGATAGCCCCTGTCATTATTGCCAGAGTCCAACAGTAGGTCACATCCTGGTAAAGTTTCATCCAAAAACATGAATATACATTTTTCACTATAATTTCGAAATTCTAAATATTTCCTTTAAAAGGCAATCCGCCGAAATGATATGACTCTTCTCACACAATTTTCTTCCATTCACAATTTTGTATTTATATCCCATATTTGTTAATGTGTAGTATAATTTAAAACGACTCCCAGTATAACTCAGTTCCTCCCTTGCACACAGCAATAAATTATCGAAAGTAAAAAATTCCAAATTTTCTTCTTAATATCTTCCCTGAAACTCTGTTCCTCCCAAGTTAGAATTTCCTTTTCTTTATTCATATTATCATTCGGTTATTGCTGGAGTTGTGATTTTACTTCGTTTCGATTTCTGTGTAGCATTCGAAAACTAGCATTATAAGAAATTGTTGGAAATGTTATATCTGTTTAATTCTTAATACTTACATCGAAGATTTGACGAATTCTTCCAATGATGGCTGTTTTACTTAAGTTACCATTGATATCTTTTATATTAGTAGAACGGCGTTTTACAGCCTCTTTGGTTTTACTATTACCTAATACTGCTTTTTCGTGGCATTTTATTAAGATTTGTTGAAGTGTCAACTTGACAATCCCGGCGACCTGGATTTTGACATTAGTTATATTTTGTAACTAAACTGTTGTACACTGCTAAAATAATATAAATTCAAAGCCTGCTCTGAATCATAAAGCAAAAAAATAGACTATAAATCACGTCAGCTACGCTAACACAAAGCTAACGCGATTTAGTGACTTTAAACTCGATGCTTTCAAATGCATTGCATTGAAAATGCATAGTTAGCATACTAGTCCACACGGAACTCAGGAACCACGCTTTTATTGTGTTTTCGCGTTTTATTCGTTGTGTGTGATACAGTTGGAGTTTTAAAATTGAAATAGTGTTTTACAACATTGTGATAAAGGTAAGAAATAGTATTAGTTTGTACACCAAGACACTAAAGTTTAACTTTTTATCACGAATGTGGATTTAGTTGTCGAGGCCCGTAGGGCCAAGGCAAATAAACCACATGAGGGATAAAAAGGAACTTCAGTGCCGAAGAGAACATTATGTTTTTTTTTTTGAAATTGAGAAATCGCGAAATTACAACGTTTTAACCAACTTTTGTAGCTTATGTCAACGTCGGTTGACGTTTACCTATCGCCCCGCCGCGCCGCCTACAAAAAGTCGTAAAGCAATGGATTACTTCATTGCCGATTTCTCGTATTTTAATGACGATTTCGAGGTACAGTCGTGTACAAATAAATCTGGGACAGTGTTTTTTTCACATGTACATTGAGTTAAGATTTGACGAATATCTCCATGAATTTCTTCTTGTCAGAAAGAGTTACACATTTCATTACCTGTTAAAGTTTAATGTAACTCCTTCTGATAGCAGGAAATCCATGGAGATATTCTTCAACTTTTAACTGAACCGACATATGAAAAAAACATGAATATAAGCTGTTTGTCCATTAACCAAATGTATTTATGTAAAAAGGAATTATTATTATTTCTAGATTATTCTATCTTTGATCATGGTTGGTAAACGTAACTGTGCTGTAGTAGGCTGCTACGATAAATTTTCTACTAGGCATCGATTTCCCAATCCAGAAAAATTTCCGCAACGGTATCAGGAATGGACAAAACTTTGTGGAAATACTGTGCTTCCTACAATGAACGCGAATTTAGTGTATCGATCCTACAGAGTTTGTCATAATCATTTTCGAAAGGAGGGCATGGCTTCGAATATGTATATACAGAAGACGGCTGTTCCAAGTCTGCATTTGCCTATAGCACTGATCTATGAGTGTAATTTTGAAATTTACCATTTTACTTCTCATTGCCATGGAACTAACAAAACCATGTATTCAAATAATATTTTTTACAGTGGAATTAACAAGTACAAGTAAAGAATTATTATCAGTGGCTTCTACTAGTGTGGCAGTTGAATTGCTGGACGATAGTTTTACTGCGTCAACGAGTAGAAAAGGACAATGTAGTAGCGTTGATATCGTGGGAGCTAGCGAGCCTTTATTAACAAGTGTGCTTAAAAGTAGTACGACACCAAAAACCGTTTTTAAAGGTGAACAGATTCATTTAATGGAAACTAACAAAGAATTCATTTTTGATACGGAATTTTGGTCTTAAGTAGTGAATTCATGGCTTTAATTTTTCTAATAATATGCTATCTTTTTGCGTTTATTATGCCGCAATGTACCCAGGAAAAATCTCATATGTTGTTTTTTGATGCAGGATTTAATTTAATGACAACTTGGTATTTTAATTTTATTTTTCCTTATAGCCCGTCATTCCATGCTGCACGACATCAATGTTACTATATCAGTACAGCTCACTCCAAAGGCAAAGTATTTATATAAAAAGGCAAGAGAATTAAAAAATTTGGCTTCTGTGTGCAGGAAGAGGAATTTATCCCTTAGACGTCGCCTTAAAATGGCAGAAAATGTTTCAGAGAGTGCATTATTCTCCAATCTAAAAACACCTTTAAATGAGCAAATTGCAAACTTTTGCATCTCCCAAATAAGAGCTAGTACTAAGAAACCTAAAGGCAGAAGATATTCGTTGGATGACAAAATCATGGCATTGGCTCTCTATAAACAATCCGGAAAAGGCTACCGATTGTTGTCGAAGTTATTTGCTTTACCCTCCCGAAAAACCATGATGGCATTACTGAATCGAATACCGATTAAAACTGGTATTAATGAACCAATATTTAGAAATTTAAAATCGGTGGTTAAAAATTTAAGGCCAATTGACAAACTGTGTTGTATTTTTTGACGAAATGAGTCTTACACCTCATATCGACTATAATCATCACAAAGATCAACTAGAAGGCTTCGAAGACTTGGGAGATCTACAACGAATGCAAATAGCCGATCATGTGCAAGTATTCATGATTAGAGGTATTATGAAAAAATGGAAACAACCGATTGCGTACCATTTTTGCAAAAGCTCAACAAAGACCAACGATTTAGCTAGAATTTTAATCCGTTATAAGAGCAGTACATAAAGCTGGACTCACAGTTGTTGCTACAATCTGCGACCAAGGGTCCACAATCCAGGCATGTATCAATAAATTAATTGAAGATACAAAAGCCCAGCATCTGCAAGAAGGGCGACAACTAACAAAAAGAATTTTCCAAGTAGACAACATGGATATAATTCCAGTATACGATCCACCACATCTTTTAAAGGGAATTAGGAACAATTTATTAAAGAAAGATCTTGTTTGGACGCAAGACGACGGCACCATTCTGCGGGGCAAGTGGAATGACATATACAATGCCTACCTCATTGATTCGGCAAGTGGAGACATTAGGACACTCATAAAAATTACTGAACAGCACGTCAACCCTACAAAACTGAAAAAAATGAAAGTATCGTGCTGCTCACAAGTGTTCAGTCACACTATGGCAGCAGCAATTGCTATTATGGCCAGAAATAGTAAGTATATCTCTCCTAAGCAAGAAAAGATATTATAATATTATGCCATTACTACACAAACTTGTCTTTTTATAGATGAATCGAGCATAGATGGGTCCGTCACGATGGAGAAGCGGGCAAAAGACACATCAAAAATTGTTGGGTTTTTTGATCAGTTATTTGATAGTGTCAACGGCGGGACACTGTATGGTCATTCCGGCAAACATTTAAGATCTGCAGTGTGTGCCAAATCTGAGCACACATTTTTTTGGAAAACCGCGATCAAGAACCTTAAGAATATGTACTTTCAGAAGGAAGGCACTACCGAGAAATTTAGACCGCCATCATTAATAAACTGGGTGGTAACTCTTGAAGGCTTTGGAGAGATCTGGAAAACTTTACAACAATACAAAATAAAGTTTTTTCTCCCCAGAGTAATCAACCAAGATTCATTGGAAAATTTTTTTGGACAAATGCGGCAACATGGGAGACGGAACATAAACCCCACATGTACAGCATTTAAAAACTATTTTAAAACACTGCTAATCAACAACTTTGTTTCTTCACATTCTGTTGGATCCAATTGTGAGGAACAATTTACATCAGGCAAATAATTAATGCAATTAAAAGCATTCCTTACACAAGGCCTTAATGAGGAAATAGACCAACAGAATGTAAACATTTTACAACAAAATATACCAGAACAAACTCTTACTAGAAGTATAGATATTTCTAGTATTGCGTATGTTTCGGGGTTTATTAGTAAAATAGTTTTGCGTAAATTTAAATGTAAATTTTGCCAAATGCATATTTTAAATAAATACAAACGAGGTAATGCATGACTTCTTAGAAGCCAAAGAATTTCAAATTCACAAGCGCTTAAAGTATTGTACCCCTGCATTTGTAATAAGCATTACAAAATGTTATAATGTAACGAAATTTCTAGTTATGGCTATAATAACAGTGCAAAGTACATAAGCGAGTACATTAAAAAATATGTACCATTTACTTTTATATGTGAACACAAAAGTGAAATTATACAGTTTATCGCAACTAACTTTGTGAAACTACTTATATTTAATTGGACAATTGGCATAAATAGAATTTTAAGTGGTAAAGACTGTAGAAATGTCAAATATGTAGACCCTGTATATATAAAAGCAAAGGATATGTATTTAAAAAAAACTAAAGAGATAAAAGTTAATAAAAACCTGCAGCAACTTATACTCTTATTTTATTGTAACAATTATTGTTAAAAATGCTTTTTATTTTAATTTATTAATTATTTAGGCTATGTTAATATGATTGAAATTGTTTATATGCTTGGTAATAAATTATTTAATAGTCGTCAAGAAGTATATAAATAATTTCAATCATATTAACAATACCGTAAATAAAATACTAATTTATTTTCTGGGTTTAAATTTCCCGCGTTCCCATTTAGTTGCCGCACATCTCGGCAGACGGCGCAAAACGATGACAACTTTTATTGAGAAGTTTCCATTCTATCTGATTATATTTCCTATGGTATCCAGCATGTACTATGATATAACCAGGGCCGTCGCTAGACTTTTGGCCGCCCGGTGCAGGTTTTTAAATTGTTGCCCCTATGTTTGTAGGTATTAAAAAAATTGGCTAAATTTAAAAAATATTTATTAAAAAATATAACATGATTAAATATACTGTGTTGGCTAACAGCATGGTGTCTTTCTTTACTTTTAATTATTAGTTTGCCACACTTTGGGGCGTCATTAATATGCACTGGATACACGTTGCTGTGCCTTAAATTTATACTGAACCTTCAAGTATTGATATTGATCAGTTTTTTAAATTTTTTAAATATTATGTCAATAATTACTATTATAGATAGTTCCTCAAAACTCAACGGGGGTGGATTCTTTTATCTAGTTAGGTACTTGTTTTCTGTTGATTGATTTTCTAATATTTTAAATCTCATTTGCATCATAAGTCACAATACTTATGTCAACCAAAAGTCATAAACCGATTTGAAATTCATATGACAAATACAGATTGTTTCCCTATTACACAATATTAAAAACACAGTAAGTAATTCTTTGATAACTAATTCACTTATATAGTATTTTATTTGCCTTTTTCTAGTAATCCAAATCTCCACAACGTTCAGGATGTAAACCAACCTGCTCCTCTCTGCCTACTGATATAATCTCTGACGTACCTTCCCGCAATGAAAGGTTCCTCCTATAGACAAGACGTCTCCAACTGTCCCAAATCAGTAACTCTAACCTTCCCACAGAATGTAGCCAACCGACCAAATCTGCAGATACTGACTTCCTTTACTGCCGCTGCCAAACTTCTTGAAACGTGCCCTCTTAACTGATGGTGCTCCTCTGGAACTCTCCCTTATCACTGAACATCTTAATGTAATCCAATTCAATTAATGTCTGACGTTAAATGTATTTTTCCAATAAACTTGACTTCATATTCTTCTCCAGTTATTCACTTCTATAGATTAATTCTGCTTGCTTATTATTTTTAACAACATACTTGTAACCATTCTCAGTTTTATATCTGTTATTCTTCTTATATGTTTAAATCTTCTTATAGTGGAGTTGCTAAGCATAACAATCGTTCAGTTTGTGATACTAACATGAAATTTGGCACAGAGGTAAAGGTTTTCTTGGCGAAGAAAATGTGATATAGTGCCAAGCGAAAAAATGTATTTTTCGGCGGCCATCTTGAAAAAAATAAGTTTGAGACCAGTTTTTTGCGATTATCTTAAAAACCGTGCACTTATGGCAAAAAAAGTCCTAAGTAAAATTGAAGAACACAAGATTCACTACAAAATAACATTTATACTTTTTTGTCATAAACCAAATAGTTTTCCTACAATTAGGCCAAATCGCGGTACGATTGTCAAGCATTATTTAATATGTCGCCCAGATCGTTTAGTATGTTACCGATAGTATTTTTGTTATGAGTAATATGATACATAAAAATAATACGTTTGTAATAATAATAATAACAATAATAATATTTCACTGAACCCTCGCGCGCGGTCGGGCTTTGGCTATGTTGGGACACGGAACGGGCTCCCAACAGAGCCGAACCCTGATTGCGCGCGAGGGGCCGGTGAATTGTTTCCAGCTTCGGCTGTGAAAGTGAACTCTTAATTCCATAGATAATAATAATAATTAATACTTATTATTGTTGTTATTCGAGATGAAAATTTGATCTTTGTATTTCAGGTTTGAGTATTGAGTCGTATAAGAAGTAAACATGTATGGAAAAAATTTCGTTGTGGCATCACAAGCAGTTCCTAGTACTTCCGCAGGCATAGTGACAACCAATTGGAATTTGTGCATTTTTTGCCAGAAAGATGATAACCGTCCTGTCAGCTGTCCTGGAAAAACAAAACGTAAAGACTCCGGAGCTGGATATCACACAGCTGCTAACAATTTAGAAGAGTTTGCGAAACTTGAACATCTTCCTTTCAATATTTCCCTCCTACATGACGAAGACGGCATAGCAAGAACACTCACAAAATATCAATCAATTTGGCATAAAGCATGTCGAGATATATATAACAACACACAAAGGCTCACGAAACAATCTGGTGAAGAAGATTCTGAAATTGAACCTGATTCTAGTAATATAAAATTTACCAGGGCAAAGGCCGATTCGAAAATTACCATGACTGAATATAGGTGTTTCTTTTGTAGCGAAAAAGACGTAGCAACTGCTCTTTGCGAAGCCAAAACATTTGCACTGGCTGTTCATGTTAGAGAAGCGGCTATACTGACACAAGACACTTGCTTGTTGGCTAAGTTGAGTGCCGGTGATGTGGTAGCTTTAGAGGCCAAATACCATAAAAGATGTCTTGTAAGGCTGTATAATAATACAAGAAAACTCCAGAATGAAGGTATCGAAGGTAGAACAGATGCAAATATAACACACGGTTTTGTATTTGCCGAGTTGCTGTCATACGTTAACGAGTCACAACTTACCCCACCTGTAGCACCTATTTTCAAGTTATAAAACCTCTGCAAAATGTACGATGAACGTGTCATTCAATTAGGCTATAATTTGGAAAATAAGGTGAATCCCACAAGATTAAAGGAAAAATTATTAGCTTATGCACCCGGGCGTGTTCCGTGGGGTGTGTTGTTTTTACAAATTTTGGCAATCCTGTGTTCTTCCATTCTTTGGATGTGTTCATTCCACTTTCACCTTCTTGTTCTACCCCATCGTACTATGTCTTCAACGCCACATTCTTCTCTTATTTGTTGATTGTGCACTTGGTCCATTAGTGTTCTTCCAATTATACATCTTAGGACTTTCATTTCATTTGTTCTCAAGATTTGTTTTGTTTTGCTCGTATCTGCCCTTGTTTCGATGCTATATGCTAACACGGGCCTAACACAGGCCTTGTATATCTTTACTTTGCTCTCTGTAGCCATACTTTTATTCCTCCAAACTATACATATTTTCACTAAAAAGCAAAGACCGCTTCAATCACTACCGCCGACAAAAGAAGTTCTTGTTCAGCACGTAAAGCGTGGAGTTTTCCAGGGAGCTTTTATATGGGGACAATGTTTGAGTTCAAACCCAAATCATCCAGATCCTGAATCTTGGGGGTGGCAACTGGAAGATTGAGTTTACCAGCCTCTTTGGACCAAATCTCAGCGTGTCAGGAGCTGGTTTCTTGCAAATGTCGAGTTATATGTAGTAAAAAATGTTCATACGCTCTTGCAGAGTTAAAATGTACGGTACTGTGTTTATGTGATGGAGACTGCTGTGAAACAAAAATATTAATACAATGCGCCGTTTTCGAGATAATGTCGATTTCTGACGATTTTGTGGTTATAACGGCCGAACCAACTTTTTTTTTGAGTGGCACTATATCCCATTTTGTTCGTCTCAAAAAACTGTCCATGCTCACCCAATTTCAGGTTAGTATCACAATCTGTACGATTCTTAAGAAAATTCGAATTAAGCAACTCCACTATTATACAGGGTGTTTCATTAATAATTGGAAATATTTTAACTGTAGAATCCTGGGCTCAAAATATTAATATTTAACCCAAATCACTTAGATAAAATGTGGCTCGTTACTGAGATATAGGGTGTTCCATTTAAAAATCTAAAAATGATTTTTCCCCATTACTTTAAAACTATTTGACGTATCCGTATCATATTTGGCAGGAAGTTTAGACACTGTAAACCATGCTAAATTGTGTTAAATAAACGTTTCTGACTACTACCAGAGGCGTACCACAGGGGCAAGTGAGTGGTTGACCCTTCCCAAATTCTACGCCACTGGCGGAATTGCCATTTTAGCACAATTTTTCGACTCTCCAATACTTTCTATGTAAATAACATACTCTTTCTTCGTCACGATAACGTCATTATTTTTCGAGATATTTAAATTTAAACAAAGCGGAACAGTTATTTTGATTTTAATGTGTATTAATTATGTTGGTGTTTTATGTCATAAGATTGCATTTATTACGCAAATGAAACTTTAATCCGTATTAACAAAAAAATATAATGTTATTTATTGAAATTTATTGAAACGAATACATGGATACATTTTTTTTATGTTGAATGCATCTATGTATTAGTTTCAAGAAATTTCAATAAATAACATTATGTTTTTTTGTTAATACGGATTAAAGTTTCATTTGCGTAATAAATGCAATCTTATGACAAAAAACACCGACATAATTAATACACATTAAAATCAAAATAACTGTTCAGCTTTATGTTTAACTTTAAAAATCTCGAAAAATAATGACGTTATCGTGACGAAGGAAGAGTATGTTATTTACATAGAAAGTATTGGAGAATCGAACAATTGTTTTAAAATGGCAATTCCGCCAGTGGCGTAGAATTTGGGAAGGGTCAACCACCCACTTGCCCCTGTGGTACGCCTCTGGTAGTAGCCAGAAACGTTTATTTAACATAATTTAGCATGGTTTACAGTGTCTAAACTTCCTGCCAAATATGATACGGATACGTCAAATAGTTTTAAAGTAATGGGGAAAAATCATTTTTAAATTTTTAAATAAAACACCCTATATCTCAGTAACAAGCCACATTTTATCTAAGTGATTTGGGTTAAATATTAATATTTTAAGCCCAGAATTCTACAGTTAAAATATTTCCAATTATTAATGAAACACCCTGTATATTTAACCTTTCTTACCCTTTTAGATTCCAAACAGATTTATAATAAAATAGGGTTTATTTTCAATACTTTTAATTACTCCAAGTCATTTTCATTACATTTTTTATAAGTTGTTATTTATTAATAATTAGAAACAAATTTCTTAACTACCTCATTTTCCATTTTATACACTCTAGTCTTATCTATTTGAGTTAAACCTACTAAAATTTTATTTTATTTCAAATTAAGCAGTTGTCATTCGTTTTCAAACTGTAATTTATGCAATATTATTTTGTTTCCAAATCCACCTGTTTTTCAATAGCTATTTTTCATTCACATTTTTACCTTATCTCTGATTAATGCAAATTATTTTATTAACCAATTGTAATCCCTTTAATTTTAATAAATTTGATTCTAACTACATTAAGGTCATATCATAACAATACATATACTATATACTACATAGTAACACATACATAATGCATACATAAAAATAAAACTCTAAAAAATCTGACTCAGACACAAATACATAAAAAACTAAATATATTTTCGGGCTTTTTTTCAGAAAGCACTTATTATTTTATCATAATTTAAATTATTGGCAATTTCATGTTCAATGGAGATTAATGCCAAACCAGTTAAACGTTCCTGCGACATATATGATCTGAAATAATTTTCGATTATTTTTTAATTTCGAGAAACTTCATTCCCCAGAAGCATGGGTAAAGTGAATAAGATTCTAAGAGATAT
This sequence comes from Agriotes lineatus, assembly GCA_940337035.1. NCBI lineage: Eukaryota > Metazoa > Arthropoda > Insecta > Coleoptera > Elateridae > Agriotes > Agriotes lineatus. Next base: position 19,268 of record CALNHX010001447.1, read on the forward strand.
TAATAAATTAGGGAAAGTGTTTTCTAAATTATTTTCTGTTATGTACTTAAGAGTATTTAAAGAATTATTAGTTTCAAGTTTGTTTGACCCAATCAAAGTCATAAATGAGAGCAGCTCATCTTTAAGCTCCAAACCGTTTATGTCACTATTTAAACTATCAGTGTCGGATAAGAATGTACGCATATTTTGTAGAAGACATAATGCGTGGCGCTTTATTCACGAAAACATTGGGTATTGGGTGGTTTTGCAGAAAGGTCGTTCCCCACATTTCGTTCCCCACATTTCGTACCCCACATTTCCTTCCTGGGATATTTCGTCTCTCCACATCTCGTACCCGGAAACTTCGTTCCCGAGCGAGCTCAATTTGTTTCTTAGATTACAGGGTGTTGAAAAACGAGTGCAGCGATCGGAATGCAGTTAGAAAAATGAAAGATATTTTAATTAATTTATTTATTATAATACACTTATAAGAACTATATACAGTATGCCCCCGGCTTGAGTTTACAAGAGGGAATGAAATTTTATTTTTAGTTTTAGATAAAAATGTTACACGAATTATAATTCCTGCTTGGTTTGTAAAGAAACTTAACCCTAGAACGCATACATCTAAGAAAGTTACATTAACGCATATGTGGAGTCGTATACGACACCACACCTTTTTTGTTTAATGAGGCACTTTAAATTTACTATACGCCTTTTTTAATATCTGGGAGATAATTTTGACTGCATAGATGCATATTAAATCGCAAAGCGGAAATTAAAGTTCTTAAAATATTTATTTATGAGTATGAATAAATGAATTGTTAAATCTAAGGAACTGATCAGGTACTAATATCTACGTTAAACACTTTTGACAAATAACTACAGTGTGATTTTGTAAAAACTCAATTGCAGCACGCTCTGGATAGCCTGAATCAGTTGGCAGTACTGAAGTGTATTGTTGGTGACACTGTCTGTGTCAAAACTCAAGCAAAACCAAAACTGCTAACCTCGAATTTGACATAGACTTACAGTGTCACCAACAATACATTTCAGTATTGCCAACTGATTCAGGCTATCCAGGGCCTGCAGCAATTGAGTGTTTAAAAAATCACTCGGTAGTCTCTGTTCAGCACATAAATTACACTGCAGGCTATCAAGTTAAGTTTTGCGTCAGTCTGTGTCAAAGTTTTGACACAGACTGACGCAAAACTTAACTTGATAGCAAAACCTAACCTGATAACCTCGAATTTGACATAGACTTACAGTGCCACCAACATATTGTTCATACGTTTGAACTTCCACAGCCCGCAGAGAATCATTTTTTTGGATCTCTCGATATTTGCATCATAACCTTAAAAAGTTATTTAATGTCAATTGAAATTAGTTCTAATTATAAGCGTCGCCATCTCTGTTCCTTTTAGTAATTAGTTAATATATTATCAAGTTACCTTTGTAATAAGTTATTTTGGTTGCCTGCTGCACTCTATCTGTTCGGCGACTCAAGTATAATAGCTAACTGGCAATCCTATAAAGACAGTAGTCATAGCTATTTTAACAAATTCCACTTCGCATTACGTTACTATGAAAATTATGTACGTAAACTGACAGATGGCAAGTGGTTACCGACCAACACCTACCGAGAAAACGTGTTACGTGAGTGCATAGATGGCGTCATATGCGACACCAAGTAACTAAAAAACTAATTATAAAGCTTGTAACAAGTTTTGGAAATTAAAAATGAAAGGGAGATATCAACAATAATCTTCTGGAGAGGTACTGAAAATGTGAATATGATAACATAACAGCAAATTACTAAAAACTAGATAGTTAAATAGGTGGTGTCTCATATGACGCCACCTATGCGTTCTAGGGTTAAGAAAATTTTCAGTTTTTCAAAAACAAGTCGGCCTTGACAGTTAAGCAAAAACTATTTTCTTTTCAGGTAAACTACCCTTTTTGTTCATGATATGGCAAAATATTACTAAGAAAAGTTGTCCAGAATGAAAAATTATGGCTCTATACAAAATATCAGGAAAATACTTAGATAAAACCGTCATTTTTAATAAATACAATACGTATATTTTGTTTATTATAATAAATAAATAAATTAAATTATCTTTAATTTTTTAACTGTATTCCGATCGCTGCACTCGTTTTTCAACACCCTGTAATCTAGGAGACAAATTGAGCTCGGTCGGGAACGAAGTCTCTGGGTACGAGATGTGGGGAGACGAAATATCCCGGGAACGAAATGTGGGGTACGATATGTGGGGAACGAACTTTCCGCATCCCCGTTGGGTATACCAATAAAGTTTGTTCTGCATAAAACTTAAGGGAGAGTTTGCTTCCACATAAATAGAGTGATATTTCTGGTTTAAGAATAAAATAAATAGAAAATATTGACGTCTTTTTGAGTATGATTACGTCTTTAAGTCGTACATTATATTTACTAACTCTACTCCCATATCATATAATAAAAAAATAGTATAATATTTTGTTAAGAAAAATAGCCGCCCCCTAAAAACGGCCGCCCGGTGCGGCTGCACGCTCGCACCTGCTGTAACGACGGCCCTGGATATAACGAGACCCCTGCGAAGTTTTTTGGCATGCAGTTGCCAATGTACCATCCTGCCACTGCATACGAAATGAACCTTTGCTGAAAATCCATGTTTCATCTACAAATACCGGCGTAAAGGGATGTTCAGAATTCAAATTATTAATATATTCTCTTAAAAATGTATTTCTTTTAAGAAGTATATGAGATTGTTCCATCAAAAATCTTCTGTTATCACCTCTTTGCCATTTGAAACCAATTTTTGTTATATATTTATGTATAAACAATCGTGAAAGGACATGCTCCCCACAATATTCCTCATTCATTCTATTTTGAATTGTATTTAGAGTTACATGTTTCTTTTCGGCATACATTTTATATACAACCTCTCTGATCGAACTAGTAGCTGTATCTTCATGGATTTTCTTTTTGTAAATATTAATGTAGATTATTAACTTCAAGTTAGTTCCTGTAAAATCAAACCTTTTAGTAATTGTTTATTAAAAATTATATTGCTTATATACCTACATAATTATATTTTAAGTGCAAAACAACATTACAAAGTAAAAATTGCACAAAACAAACCACAGCTTGTAAATATATTAATTAAAATATCTAATCTCAACACAGTATATTATATAAAATTAGTATATTAATTCTTGGTTTTTATAGCCACTTGAAAATTCCTCAATGGAAATAAATAAACGTTTTTGTTTTGTATTACTTTGTAGTTTTATATTACTTTGTATAAAATCGCTTTCATCAGAAGCAGCAAACTGGTGATGCGTGGAAATGTTATGCAAATAACAGGAAAGTTTTAACTGAACCTGCACATTAGCAAACGGTTGCATCATATTAATAATTCCATTAATCATTAATTTAACTTCAGTTGAAGTTGGAATATTTTTTGGTAACAGCAAAATAGCCATCAATAAACAATTCTGAGAGCTGCTTGTTTTAATAATACTTTCAATTATAGTTAAACGATTCAGCTCTGATTCTTCAGCCGTGATATTCAAAAAGGGATGAATAAAATCATTCAAAGAATCACAAAACATGTCTACAACAGAGGATCCATAACTACTCGAAAACGTATCGCAAAATTTAGCTAGTTTTTCACCAATTTGTGCCCAAGTTAAGTTTTGTAATGCATAGTCTACAAAAATAAGAGAAAATTGCAATAACAGATATTCATCAATCGCCTCATGCGGCTGTAAAAAATTACTCCACAATGTATTAAATTTAGTCAATATACTTGGGGAATAACTCTTTTTATTTAAGAAAAACCAGCAAAACTCGTCCAAAAATTTATATATAAATTTACGACCAATAACTTTACTGTCAGAATTATACCATGTAGAATTAATGTAATCTTTGATTAATGTGAAAATCTTATTTAAACGCTTTTCTTGCTCCAGTTCTGATGTACTGTATATAATATATTTGCAAGTGAAATTAAAAATTTTTATTTGAGAACTTGTAAGCTCCTTGAAATTAAAAATATATTTTTCAATTATGCCCCAACAAAATTCTTCAGAGAGGAGTGAAAGTACTGGTGCAGATACTGCATCAAGCAGGTTGTATTTTCCTTTTTCCATTTTATTATCCATCTTGGGAAGCGATTCCAAAATTGTCCATGTAAATACAATGTACTTCGGTAAATATCCAAGAGGAACATTAGAAGCATCCATTAACACATCGAAAGCTTCGGTATCACTTATATCTACACATCTAGCATTTTGTTGTACCAAATTCCACAGATGATCATCGGGGTTTTTTGTAAAAAATTTGAAAGTTGCTTTAAATAGCACTTTTCGAATTGTTGAATTTTTCTCGTTTTCCATCGATTTATTAAGCATTTTATAAATTTCGGTCTTATTCAAAACCTTAAAAGTATGATAAATTGCATGCTTCCTGACAGAAACTGGACGATCTGCAAGAGCTTCAAAGAACGGCACCAACCGCTCTTCGGCAGCGCTAAGGGAAACAGAATGCAATGATCTTTGAATGAACTTCAGGTAATCTCCTTTACTAAAAATCAGAACACTTTTTATTGTAACAAGTGATGGAACAACGTTTCGCAGATTTGCAGTAATGGCTTGTTGCAGTTTGTACGTTTCCTGAGTTTCTTCTGAATTGACATCCATTTGTAAGTCCACAGGATAGTACGGAACGATAAATTTTATAAATTCTGTTGAATCCATCAAGCATGACAAAGCAGTTATTGCATTTTTCTTTCTCATGTCATTTTTTTCTTTGGAATTAATAGTATCTAGGCACATTGTAATGATTTTTTGGGGAATTTCTAGATGTGCATAATATCTGCAATGCCTCCAAAAAGCAGGTCGAATTAAAGTATACCAAAGATCTAGCAATGGATTAACAAGGGTAACTGTGTGTTTTGCAACTGTTAAAGGTTCATATTTGATAAGCCATTCCAGGTAATCCATTTCAACGTTAACTGTTTTTCGGTTCCATAGCAAATTTAGCCATCTGGCTTTCTCTGATTCATTAATCCTCAAACGCAAACAATATGCCAGCACAATTTCTGCCGTATAATTAAAATTATCATCCTTCTTTAAAACAGTCTCTAGTGCATTTACAGCATCTGTATAAGAAAGCAATGATAACGGACAATGTGGATGTTCTCGATTCCACTGTACCACAACATTTAAAAAGTCTACATATGCATTATTGATATTCTGTTCCTCCTTATGTAATTCGGGAATTATTTCATAAAAAACTTGGAGAGCTTTTTTCTGATCTTGTGGTCGTTTTAAATGTCCATACCAATGGCCTGAGTTTGTTTTCTTCACCAGATCAACCAGTTGTGCTCTTCTGAGTAAGCCATTTACCATATGATAGCTAATATATTCATAAATCCATTCGAAGTAATAATAAGGGATTTCGTTTCTTGCAATGAACAACTGCACAATGTCATTTATGCATTTCCACTGTTCTTTGTCAAGTGTATCAAGGCGATAACAGTCTTTAAGCGTTTTCAGAAAGCAAAGCAGAACAGAGCTCGAGTCATTGCGATGTTGACTTATTACATATTTACAGACTGCATTCAATGCTTCTCTATCTTCATTTATCCTGCACGTTTCGACTAAGGAACCAACAAGCTGTGATCGTTGCTTTATGCTAGATGTCAACGAAATTTTCTTTTTGAGTGCAGGTACAGATATATCTGTTTTTTTAAGGCAAATCCACTGAACCTCAGACATGTCACAAGGTTTAGGATGTCCATGCATCCATGTTTCCCTTTCCTGAACTGACATCAGTTCTAATACTGTTGGTGTTATACATATGGGATGATCCCAAAACTGGCTGCCATAATTTTTCTGGAATGTTGTTAACAACAAATTAAACTTTGAAACATTCTTGGGTAAATTGTTCATGAGCTCAATGTAAAAATCTAAATTTCTTCTAAATTGACTTATGGACGGTGGCAACATGTTCGAGTAAAATTCAGGAAAATCTTGATGAATACTTTTTCTGGTTTGCTTCTTGTGTAAAAATTTATGAAACTGCTGAGCATTTTCAATAAAATCTTGTTTCTTTGAAACAATAAATTTGTTCGTAGCTCGCCACCCTAAATTAAATGAAGGCCCATACTGTTTGGACAGTTTCATAAACAAAATACGATCATTTTTTAGTAGATGCACAAACACACGTCTGTATTTGCAGTTGATAGTGTTCTTATTATGAAATTGGCTCAATGCTTCTAAAATAGGTTCTGTTGATTGTGGATACCTTGTCACAATAACTAATAACTGCTTTCCTGTAATTTCTATTTTTAAGGATTTGGCGTATTGCATAATCAAAGCTTCACTACAACAAGAAAGCAATTTGGTAGCCAAATACAAACCATATTTATTTTTGACAGCTTCGAAAATCAAATCAGCCCGTCGCGTGTCTTCTAGGCAGATAGCTAACTTATTTAAAATTTTAACTTTTGTGTTGAATGAAATGCATGGAAACAATTGTTCTACTAAATGTTTTTCATCAATATTGTCTAACAATGACTCGAAAAACCAAGAACTGCATTTCAAAATCTTTTCGGTAAGTATTGGATTGCCACCTTTCACAACATCTATCAGCTCAGGAATATTCCTAAAATAAATCAAGACTTCAACTCTAAAGACTTCTTCGAGAGGTGTCTTTGGTATAATCAAAGGAACTTCTATGTCTTCACCAGCTTCTAATTTCAAGGATGACTGATGTGCTTTCAAAAGAAGAAATAAGTTTTTACGCTTTTCTCCTAATGTTGTGCCACTCAACGAATGAAAATTTGTAACGAATTCTTCAGTTGTTTCCCTCATGATGAATGTTGAATATTCTGAAAACAAACGCCCATTTGAGATACACTTATAGGGTGCATTGTTAACACATCCCGTTACCAAGACTTCAATCATGTTATGATTAGTCAATTACCATATACAATCCTCATAAAAGCAGCAATCAAAACGTGCATATACACATAATTCAACATTCATTCATTATTTTTTGCAGGTTGTAATATAAGTTTACGTTCTTCAAGTGCATGTAACATCAATGCCTAGTTAAATTATAGTCAATGTGCAATGCAAGAAATTATAAATAGAATAATAAAAAAGTAAACCAGATATAACACAATTTTCTACGGTGAATAACATAGATATTTTATCAGAAATCTGTAGAGATCTACTAAATGAAGACAATAATTGTTTTAGAGATATAAGCTTCTTTGACATATATTTCACACGTTGTTGGGTGGATTGAGTAGCCCAATAAGTCAAGTGCTGGCCCCAAGCTCGGATAAAGGAGGAGGATTGTTGGGCCGGGGCAGCTACCTACCCACAGTAAAACAAAGTATGCTCACAGAACCACGAATATGACAACCACGCATGAAATAGGCAATGATTGATGGATAATGATTGGACTTTACACCTCAGGAATAATAAAAATAAATATAGATAAAACAATGGATCACAATAAAAGAAGTCTCGGAAATGGACAGAAACCTATTACGATGGACCGGCAACGAATAGGGAATAAATGAATGAAGAAAAAGGATATTATACGAGTGGGTGCCTGGAATATTAAATAATGGCAAACAAAGAACAAGAGATAATAACGGAGATCACAGAAAAAAGAATAGACCAATGTGGCATCTCTGTAAAGGCACACAAGTCATCGGGGATTACATTCTGATTTATACCGAAAAACAAAAAAATCAGCAAGCGAGTGCTGGAGTTGGGATGCTCCTGCATATAAAATTCCAAAGGTGTATTGAAGATATAACTTATATTGACCAAAGACTACTGAAATTAAGATTGAATATCAATAACAAACATATACATGTGATTAGCGTGTATACACCGGACACGGGTAAACCGAGAAGGAAAGAACAATGTTTTATGAAGAACTCAAAACATGGATACGATATCCCATAACCATTGAATTATCGTAATTAACAATTTTAACGCAGGCACACAGACCAATGAACAAAAATATGTTTTTTGGGTTCAGGGGACTCTAAAACATGAAGATCTGTTGAAAACTCAATTTTGTATTTTTGGGGTGAATCCAATACTTCCTTTATCGTAAAAGGAAGTAAAAATGGCTGGGTCCAACTTATTTTTGTTCATTGGTCTGTTTGTCTGTGAACAGAAGTCCCAAAAACGAAGAGGTATGGCGTTGAAACTTCATATATCAGTTGTGTGTACTATCTAGATGCGACAGCAAGCTTTTGAAAAAAATTACATAACCGGAAGTATGGTGTCTACTCTTGTGATTTTTCAGTTTTTTTTTATTTTTTCAAAAACGGCTCTAACGGTTTTTTTCAAACTTGACATTTTTATTACATTTTTAATGTGTATTGATGTGAGATTGGTGATTTTCAAGTTAAATACCTCTAAAATGGGTTTCTTTTGTTATTTTTTCTTTTTTTATTAACTCCAATTTTAAATAGAATACCCGGTATATTATTACATTTTTGAATTCAGCTTAAAATTTTAGAGAAATTTGTCTTTTCAACTACAACAACTCGTAACTCTATTTTGTACGGTTTCTGAAGAATTTGTAATTTTCGAAAAATTTTGACAAATGCTTAAAAATTAAATTTTTGGCTAATTATAACATCACTGTAAAAGGAAGTGAAGTTTTTCCTTTTCAGGAAAATGGCCAGCCTTCAGAAAATCAATTAAGGACTAACAAATATTAACTTGCAAAGCTAAGGAAAATATTATATTAAATATTAATGAAGCAATTAAATGTAAAAAGATACCAAACGATTGGAATATAGGAATAATTTTAACAATTTACACAAATGAAGATAAAAGGAAATTGCAATAACTACAGAGGAATAGCATTGTCAAATATTCCAGGTAAAATAATGACAAGAATGATAGAGAAAAGACTAAGAGACAAGATCAAAAATGGAATAGAAGGCACACAGTGTGAATTTACAAGTGGAAGAAGCATTCAGGGCTTATTATTTGTATTAAGACAACTTAACGAGAAAATAAGAACAAAAAATAAAGAAATACATGTCTGTTTTATAGATTTAACAAAAGCATTCCACAAAATAAATAGAAAAAAAATATATGGAAAACATTTGAAAAAAGAAAGACAGACAATGGAGAGACAATAAAAATCATGTACAAGAAAAATCTACACATAGTACAAACTAACAACCAAGAATCTAAAGAATTAAAAATAGAAATGGGAGTCAAATAAGGATGTGTGCTTACCTCTCTGCTATTCACAACTGCGATGGACAAAGTAATAAAAGAAGCAAAGGATAAAAAAATACCATACTGGAAGATAGAGAAAACCTAACTGAGAGAATTAATGTTCGCAAATGGTTTGGCCATTTTTGCTGACTCTGAAATATAACTACAACACAATTTAGATGTACTAAACCAAGAATTACAGAAGATCAATGTGGAAATAAACATAAACAAGATAAAAAGTATGATAATATCAAACGGAAATAAAACACAACAGGTAGATAAATGGATCGATAACCGAGCAGAACAGAAAGATGGGTAAAGAATTAAATGAAAGGATATAATGAGATCAACATTCTTAGACCAAAGAGAAATACTAAAGAACATAAAAACAGAAGTAGTAAAAAAAAGTAGATCAACGTTATTATATGGAAGTGAATAAAACATAAATCAAGAATAAATGCTATTAATAAGAGATTCGTCAGAAAAATTGAGAACAAAATGAGAAAAGATAAAATAAGAAATGAAACTCACCGATAACTCAAGATTAAACCCATATATGACAAATTGGTAGCGGGACAGCTAAGATAGTTTGGACATACGAGCCCAGGCTCATAATAGTTCGGCCGGCACACATTTTTGAGTAGGTGCTTTAATATAATGCGAAATCTATACAAATGGTGAAACATTTCAACAAAACTATTATAACTACAATAAAATATAGACTTTTAACTTATAAAAATTGAAAACTATATTTAATTTACATAACGGATAATCTTTGTATAACAAGAAATGTGGCTCAAGTCATGAATCATAATAGTTCGGCCGCTTATCATAATTGCCATGAAATCGGGCCCATTAGTAAAAACAAAACACTCACTGAACAAATGAACAAGGCAGCTGTCAATATTAGTTATTATTTATTTTTAAAGCATAATGCCTCGTGGTAAGCCTTTAAGTAACGATCTGCGCTTGTCAATCATTAATGCTTATAAAAACAGCATTTCTGCACGTCGCATATCAGTTTCGCACTCAGTGCCGCGTTCTACTGTTCAAGATATTATCAATTTGTATAAATCAACTGATGGAGTTGACCAAAAAGCCAAAACCAGCCGACCATCTACAATTACGGAAGCAAATAGGCGAGCTTTACGTAGAATTATAAAAACTAATAGACGGTCCAATACCAAAGAAATAACGGTTTTGTGGAGGGAAAGTATAGGCAAGGACATTTCGTTGCCTACAACAAAGAGAGCTATCAGAAAAATAGGATACAAATTCTATAAGGTAACAATTATCCTTTTTTTGGGTGAAAATTGTTGGCAACTTATACTATTTTTCTGACAGGGAAAAGAAAAGCCATTATTGACCACGTTACAAAAATGTAATAGACTGAAATGGGCTAGGGAACAACAAAATTGGACCCAAAAGACAATGGGAAAGTATAATTTGGAGTGAGTCCAAATTTGATGTTTGCATAGGTGATTATCACAAAAGAGTATTGCGGACATCCTCTGAGGCATATCATAATGATTGTATAATAAGAAAAGTAAAGTTCCCAGCATCAGTCATGATATGGGGTTGTATGTCGGCAAAAGGTGTACGTAAATTACATTTTGTCGATGGAACAGTTAATGCGTAGAAGTACAAAGTGATTCTGGAAGAAAGCTTCTTACCATCAATTGCACAATGCGCAGCGAATGCCGGTGACTTTATGTTCCCACAGGACGATGCACCGTGCCATACGGCAAAATTTATTCGTACGTGGTTCCAGGACCATAACATTCCACTATTAAAATGGACGTCTTCTAGTCCAGACTTGTCTCCAATCGAGACAATTTGGCATAACATGAAGAAACAACTGTGGAAGAATCCAGCACGTACAGTACCTGAATTAAGAGCTACCTTGCAGAACATATGGAATAATATTTCACCAGAAGAGTGTGCAAGACTTGTAAACACAATGCCTAGCAGAATTAAGGCGGTTATTGCTAATAAAGGCGATGTAACCCAATATTAAAATCAGGCCGAACTATTATGACCCATCAGTTGAGCCACATTCCTTGTTCTACAAAGATTATTCATTATGTAAATTAAATATAGTTTTCAATTTTTATAAGTTAAAAGTCTATATTTTATTGTAGTTGTAATAGTTTTGTTGAAATGTTTCACCATTTGTATAGATTTCGTATTATATTAAAGCACCTACTCAAAAATGTGTGCCGGCCGAACTATTATGAGCCTGGGCTCGTATATGCCGTATGAAAGATGAGACTTGCAAAAAAATATATATGAAACAAATGCACCAGGAGAAGAATAAAAAGGGAAGACCGAGAAAAACGATGGAATAAAAGAAGAGGCAGAGAAGACAAGTTTAACATTGGAAAAATCAAACAAAAACACAAGATAGAAAGAAATAGAGAGAAATATGCAAAACACAACACCAAACTGCACTTGCCTTACACCTCGCGGTAGAAAGGCATGGGATTAAGAACTTGCATTTTTAAATTCCACGATCATGAACACTAAATTGACGAGAAATTGATAGCGGCAACACTATCCCGTACTCTTGTAGCAAAATATGGAGGCATTTAAGGCTGCAAACCCACAATATTTTTACGTATATATGTTACGGTTAAAGTGTTTACTTGGCTAGTTTATAGGATAGCTGGATAGTATACAAACTATCCAAATGTCTGGCTATTTTGATGGAAAATCATATTTCTACTAAAATAGCTATGAATATTGGCTGGTTTACATACTATCCAGCGCTAGTTTACAAACTATACAAGATTTATCGCCACAGTACAAACCACAAAAAAAGTACACAAATTAACCGGTGATTTTGGCTAGTTTACAAACTATCCACAGAATTTAGATAAAGTGTGAACAATATTCATAGTAATACATAATAACCAACTCGTTGGTTAGTATGTAAACTAACCTATTCCATTTGGTTAATTTAGTTTAGGATAGCAAAATAATTCTTGGTCAAAAATAAAGTTTATTTATAGGTACAACATAACATTGCTATTACTACGTATGATCGAAAACTTTCAACGTCTTGAGGGCTGTGGATTTTAAAAAAATTAAATTTATGTTGGCAGTGATGAGCCAAGTTACTTAATAATATAACCTATACAAATATGACAGATAAACTTACTTTTACAGGATGTTTAATGCCGAGCACTAGGTGGTTCTGTGTATGGAAAATGCAGCAAATCATTTTGAATAGCTGTAGTTGTTTTTGTTACTAACATTTTTATGTATTCAACAAAATTGTTTGTATTTGTTGAAATGACAATCCTGACATAACCCTAAACTGACAAGTATAAAATTCCAATGTAACTTTTACTACCACAACTGCCAACAAAATTTTTTGACAAAATAATTCCACAGCCCTCTAGGCGTTGAAAGTTTTCGATCATACTGTACTTAAAAATAAGTAAAAAAACAAAAGTGACATACAGGTAGTATTTGTGTGAAAAAATATTCTTGTTACTAGTGTTGGGTCCAGTTTTGCGTATTCTCTTTATACGTTGCAAAAGTTCACTATAATTACTGTCATTCATAATTTTGAATTCTGCTACTTTTGCTCGTAAACTTCCAAAAGCAGGTTTTCAAATTGTTGCTGTTGATTCATTTTTAATAACCAGATACCTATCCTTAAACAAATTTCGCAAGACACAACAATAAACAATAACAACACACAGTACTTGCCATAAACATAACCTCACTTTTCTAATAAATTAGCCAAATGGAATTGGTTAGTTTACATGCTAACCCATATATATATTACTTACTATATTGCTAGCGGCTATGAGTTGGGAGGTCACTAAGGAAGTGAGACAAACAACCAACTCTTCGATGTATATGGTGAGCTGTGCGCAAGCGCGTCGGCGTCGCTCGCGCGGTGGGGAGTGGTCAAGTTCAAAATTCGCTTCTAAAGGCGGAGTTCGAATTCCCAGGCATGCGCACGAGACGCATAACCTCACTTTTCTAATAAATTAGCCAAATGGAATTGGTTACTAACCAACGAGTTGGTTATTGGTATTAAGTTCACACTTTATCCAAATACTGTAGATAATTTGTAAAGTAGTCAAAAACGACGGTTAATTTGCGTACTTTTCTTGTGGTTTGTACTTTGGTGATAAATCTTGTATAGTTTATAAACTAGCTGGATAGTATACAAACCAGCCAATATTCATAGCTATTTTAGTAGAAATATGATTTTTCATCAAAATAGCCAGACATTTGGATAGTTTGTATATTATCCAGCTAGCCTATAAACTCGCCAAGTAAACATTTTAACCGTAACATATACATTAAGATGTGTTTCACTTCTCACTTTCATTATTTTTTAATCGATTTCAAATTTTGGACAGTTATACTATTCTTTACAGGAATTATTCCCATAGTTTTTAAATAATTTTATAGTAAACTACTGCGATAATAAACAAATACAAAAAATTGAGAAATCTTAGTAGGTCTACTTTTATCGAAACAAAATAATTAAAAAAAGTTGGTCAGAATCACAAAAATAGACAACATCCACATTTTTTATCGAAAAACATTTATTCATTTTTTTACCCATTAAACGCACTATTCTTATTTTTTCAGCAGTGGTTAGGCGTACTCCGAACTACTTGGTATTTAGATTTACATAACCCTTAATTCACAGTTTATAAACTTTTTCCTTGCATGGCACTCTTTACTAAGAGAACAATGGATTTTAATCATTTACATAAATTACTCGCAATAAAAAATTTTTAATAAAATATTGGGTTTTTGACTATTTTTGTGAACCTGAGCAACTTTATTTCGATTCAATGAGACCTACTTACTGATTTTTCAATTTTTTTTATTTATCTCTGATCGCAATTGACTAGTGGTTTAGTATAAAATTATTTAAAAATTAAAAAATAACCCATCAAGGGTAATATATCTGATCAAAATTTGAAATCGATCAGAAAATAAATAAGGAAGATACAGGGGTGTGAAGGGGAGAAGTGACAGACACTGTATACAGGTGTTAAGGACTAGTTGAATTTCTCCATTGTTATGAGAGATAGAAAAAACTTTAATATAGAAAAATTATACACAGTATATTGTAAGAGTATGAATAAAAACACCCGACTTCCGGTTAAACTGGAAGTTTAATTATTTTTGGTTCTTCTTATGGAACACCCGTATTTTTAAAATTAATTTATTACTTAGATTAAGAAATTATATTTAAAAAATTATTATTTATAGGATAATAGCTATTTATGCAACAAGTGCTAAAAGTCGACGTTTATGCGCGAGACATAAAAATTATGTCTCGCGCATAAACGACTTTTAGCACGCGTTGCATAGAATATTTTATCTACGACCTTAATTTTACCGTTATTAATCCATAAATATCGATTTAAGAAAGGTTCGCATCTGCGACACTTAATTTATGTCATAATGAACAGTAGGCTACGTCGCACGGGCGATTGTTTGGCCACGCCCGTGCTGTCAAGGTGAGTTACGAAATGTAATTATTGATACCCCACATATGACTGTATTCATTACATAACGCTTTAATTATTTCAAAAACGCTTTACCTGTAACCCAAGAAGCAACTAGAATAGCTTTACAACTTCACTTGCAGTTCGAAATTGTAGTTTTATAACCTCACTTCACTTTTAGCCCGTGTGCTAAAAGTAAACAGCTGATTTCTTTAAACACGGTAAACTATAAAACGTCACTTTTAGTGAAACAAGCTAGCGCTAAAAGGCCTACTTTTAGTAGTGGTCGTAGATAAAATATTCTTTTTAACATTTTAAAAAATCTATACAGAAACAATATTTTTAGACAAAAAAAATGATAGCTCAACCAATACCACAATTTTACCCGAACCCTAAAATTCGATTTAAAACAGTGAAATGTTATTTGTTTATATAATATATTATGTATTTATAGTAATAGCTCATACGTCAAACTTGAAAACCACTAATTATTAGTGAGTACAGAACGCATTTTTACCGACCCTATACCAATTCAGCACATTGACGATCCAGAACTATCTGACGACAAGGTCTATACCAATTTACCGGTCCTCTACCAATTCAGCAGACAACGCTGAATAGGTATAGGTTTGGGAGTCTAGTATTCCCTTATATGAAACAATTTATTAAAATGAAACTTGAATGAAACCAACAAGTTTTACGCAAGAAAAACTCAAAGCCAGTTTATGAAAAAAGTTAAAAATATTTCAAATTTAACGGGTAATATACACTGGTTTTTTTATCTCGTTACAACACATATTACGTCCAGCGTTTTTTCATGAGTGTTTAACATTTTGATACCATTTTAAATAAACTAATTTCATAGTTGCCATTACCACTGCAGCAACTATGAAATTAGCTTATTTAAAGTAGGCCGATTTATCTGAAAATTGCAAATCCGCCATTACTCTTAATTCTAAACAACTTTTCTTAATACTTTTTTTTGTTATCTTTTCTAATCAAGGTAGTTTACTCTTGGTCATTTTTAAAAATCGATTTTAAAAACACCCTGTATATTCATTTTCTCAAAATCTTGGTTTAAGAACAAGCAGGAACGATTCCTAGAATATTAACATCTAACTCGAAATTTTTTTGGTCATTTACACCTTATGTGAACTCAATCCGCGGATACATTGTATAACCGCGCTAGTAACCTAGTGATAAGAGTGTCAGACTCGTAATCACAGCGATCAGTGGTCCCAGGTTCAAACCCCGGGGTAGGCACCAGTATACGATTTAAAACGTATAAAAATATACATCTTAGAAACCAAAAATATTGTTATATGATGTATGGGATAAATAGTTCAGCATATCTGCAGTCGGGATATTAGGACGCATAAAACAAAATTGCTACTAGTCCCCTATTAGTAGGTCGTAATTTTGAGGGGTAAAAAATTTTAAAACACGTTGCTACTGATGACGTGTCTAATGAAAACATGTTATTAAACAGTTGTTTTACAAACTTAATACTGCCAACTAAACGTCAAAAATTAAAATATTGGAAATTAGTGTGCTTTATGTGATAAAGGGCAGTCGACTAGAGAGGATGCTATCACCGTATTCTACCAAACCTACATCGACTCAACGCCGCACACTGAATTGTACTTATTAGTGTCAGTAGACTCAATTTCAGAAATACTCTGATCGTCTGAATTGGTATGGGGTCGGTAAAAATGCGTAAGGCATAAGGGTAAAGATGAAATCAAAATTGAATAGCCATGCTGGAGTAGAATAAATAAGTTGTAAGTTATACTTTTAATATTAATCCGAATACCTGATCCAACTCAAGGATTTCACGGTTCGAAGCTACCACGCCGACTCTGGACGAAACTAAACAGAGTGCGAACTGAACATGGCAAGTGTGCTGACTTCTTATATACGTGGGGAAGAGTGGAATCCCCACAATGTGATTGTGGAGCCGAACGACAAACCATCCGTCACATAGTATCAACATGCCCCAATCGTACCTACCCTGGTCAGCTTGAAGATTTTGCGCTATGTACACCCAACGCATGTGAATGGCTAAGTAATTTAGACATTGACATATAAACAATTTGAAATTACCCTTTATACTATACTTGTCATGTATATTGTATTGTGTTGTGCTTTGTTTTTTGTCATCTTTTTTTTTTACTGTGATATCGTATTGTTAAATTCCATATGCTAACTGCCGGTCTTATAAACACCACTAATCTAACGTTAACTTTAATTCGCTGTTAAAATAAACAAAAGCGCATCAAAACGTTAGTGCTTATGACATTTTATTCATTAGTAAACAAATTTTGATGCGCTTTTGTTTATTTTAACAGCGAATTAAAGTTAACGTCAGATTAGTGGCCTTTATAAGACTGGCTGTAAATAAAATAAATATTAATTTAAAATTCATTAAATATCAGATTTTTAAATATTTGAATTAACTAAGCTGTATTTAAAATAATGAAAACAAGGCGGTAATGTTGTCGAGTATCAAGCCTTAATTACCAAATTGTGGATAGCTTTGGGCCTCGACTTTGTAAACAAAAGCAAAACGGTTGCAACTACTAACCTCAAAATTATTTCGCAGATGTACGTTAATATAAGTGCATAGTGTTTTAGAGAATTTTACGTTGAAACGCGTTAAAGCACTTCTCGCAAAACTTATAACTTTATAGTTTTACACAATAAAATTTGTATTCTGTATCACCAAGGTGATCACTCACGGTCGACCGCCAAAAACAAATCAGTAATACACAGAGTTGCCAAGTCTTGATTTTCTTCCGTAATAGAAATTTTAAAAAACTGTAATAGATTTGGCAGTTTGGGTAATAGACTAATAATAATTTAAATTCTACTCAAATTCGTCAAAATTATCAGTTTTTAAAGTTAGCTTTAACTTTTGAACTCGGTCTTTGACCTCTGTACTAGGGAAAATTATATTGTCCAATTTTTACTTCCTTTTACGATAAAGGAAGTATTGGATTCAACCCAAAAATTCGAAATTGAGTTTTCAACAGATCTTCACATTTTAGAGTCCCCTGAACACAAAAAACATATTTTTGTTCATTGATCTGTCTGTCAATTTATCTGCGTATGTGTGTCTGTGAACAGAATATCTCAAAAATCAAAAGAGTTATGACATTGAAAATTCATATATAAGTTGTGTGTACCTACTATCTAGATGCGACAACAAGCTTTTGAAGAAATTAATGTGTATTGATGTGAGATAAATGATTTTCCAATTGAATATCTCTAAAATGGGTTTTTGTTTTTAAAAAAATTTAATTAACTCCTATTTTAAATAGAACACCCTGTATATTATTACATTTTTAAATCAGCTTAAAATTTTCGAGAAAATTTGTCTCTTGAACTGCCGCTCTATTTTGTACCATTTTTGTAAAATTTGTAATTTTTAAAAATTTTTGCAAATGCTTAAAAATTAAAAATTAAATTTTTGGCTAATTATAAGATCACTGTAAAAAGAAGTTGTGTGCGTGTATCACACCAGATTTTTTATTATTTATATTTTAATTACTTTTGATTTTACCTTAGGTTGTTATTTTTTATCTTATTTCATGATTTTACTTAGGATTGGAATTTGTGCTTTAATGATTGTGGCTAATGAGAAATCAAATAGTGATAATTATTTTTTCTCTCTGTACCACTCTTCCTTTTCAGGTGAACTCATCATTAAAAAATAAAGTAATCAAGTCAAAAATTTCAACTTTTCGATATTTCAATCATGAATCTCCATAGCTCATTTAGGAGGAACCGATACTTAATATACTAAAATTTAAAAATACTTACTATCACAATTCGCATACTTGATCTTGTTTAACCCTCCGATTGACGGGTGGATTCAGAATCACACCATTCGACGGGTTGGGTCTCTCAGACCCAAACTGTGTTTTATTTTTTTCCCCTAATAACACATTAATATGCCCAGTTTCTGGCATGCATTTGTTAACCTGGTCTATTTTGCACTGCTAAGAGTAAAAATAGTTGTAAAAAAAACATTAACTTGGGAGTTCCCATTTATTAAAAAACAGTTACATGTAATGCAAGTTTTCAAAAGAAATTATAAATTGAAAAACGGAAAAGACAATAACAATAACATACAATTATTTGTAAAGTATATGGCTGAATAAGTGTAAAAAAAAATATAAAATGAGTGTACACAAAGAGCCTTTGGTGGACATAAATTCGACACACAAAATATTGAATGGAAAATTTCGTTAATCAAATTTAACGAACGGGGATTCCCCTCCAGAAGATAAACTATTTAGAGTAAGAAAGGTAAATCCCCTAAACTCGAGATAAAAGTTTGCTAACATGCAAAACACGCACAAACGATAAACAATTGAAATTTAGGGACTTACCCGTATGTAAAAGATTCTGCGTGAATACTTAGAAACTAGGGAAGGCCCTACGAATGTTTTATGCCTAAAAACGGCACAAAATTAGTCCCTTTACGAAATACGAAAAAATAAATTGTAGGAAAAAAACTTACACGAATACACGGGTTGGGTCTGACAGGCCCAAAGCCCTTCTGGCTGGCAAACCACAAAAGATAAAATTAAGACAAATTAAGGAAAACATGTCTTTATTAAAGTTAGGAAGGTACCAAAAAGCTAAATTTAAAAAATTATTTTAAAAAATACAACAAAAAATATATTTGCCTGGGCCTCACAGACCCAGCCCGCCAACCAGAGGGTTAAGATTGGACGTAGTACTGATTGTTCTAAACATGTAGAGACCTGAAAGAGTGAGAGCCGCATTTGAAGTATATTCAAAGGGTGTCAATTTTAAAATCGAAGAATTTTACACTCAATTTTTTTCTGTATAACAAATTTTGATGGCAAACTTTGGTAATGGCAGTCCACCAGGAAAAATTCCAGTGTTCAAGTTAAAAATTCTAAAACATCTTAAGAACAAAATATCAAATATATCAAAGATATCCCAAGGAAGGAACCATAAAACAATTAATTGTAACATTAAATTTATTTAACAAATAAGCCTATTTTCTAAATAATTGTAATTGGTCACTCCAACTTTGTTCGTTATAACATGTAATGTTCCCAGCAATTCTATTACCTATAACTGCACATTTTTAATTTATTCGAAAATAACTTATACTCTAATAATCATACAAATGTAACAATAAACCAAGGGGATAATGGTTCATGAGTTCAAAGTTTCCATATACAGGGTGAGTTTTTTTTCATTATCACTATAGGGATCTCGGAAACCGTGAAAGATAGAAGGTTGGTTAAATGGAGAAAGAATTGCAGTTTTATGAGCTTGTTCGAGATGTGCTTTTGTTTCTTTGAAAAAATCCAAGGCCTACTAGATACAAACAAAATATTAAAATTACCTAATTCCTTAAAGACGGTCTAGCGCCGTTATTATTGAAAATAGAAAAAAAATAATAAGAATAAAAGTTTTAGCTATTTTTACGGTGTTTATCTTACACTTATTAGTTTTCTTCTAGCTTTCATAGTTTTTGAGTTATAACATTAAGTTACATTTTTTTAAATAGCAATCATAGTTGGCTTAGACATTTATAAAAAGAGCTCACTTTTCCGCTTAAAATGACATAAGGTTTGTTATACATATTTTGACAAATTATTCTTTTATAATAATTTTCGTAATAAGAAAATGACGAAAAAAAAAACTATGAAAGCTAGAAGGAAATTAATAAGTGTAAGATAAACACCCTAAAAATAGCTAAAACTTTTATTCTTATTATTTTTTTTCTATTTTCAATATTAAGGGCGCTAGACAAGCTTTAAAAGATTAAGTTATTTTTCTATATTTTGCTAATATCTAGTAGGTCTTGGATTTTATAAAAGAAACAAAAGCACACTTTGAATAAGCTCATAAAACTGCAATTCTTTCTCCATTTAGCAAACGAGATATGCTCTTTTTAGAAATGTCTAAGCCAACTATGATTGCTATTTAAAAAAATGTAACTTAATGTTATAACTCAAAAACTATGAAAGCTAGAAGAAAACTAATAAGTGTAAGATAAACACCGTAAAAATAGCTAAAACTTTTATTCTTATTATTTTTTTCTATTTTCAATAATAACGGCGCTAGACCGACTTTAAGAAATTAAGTAATTTTAATATTTTGCTTGTATCTAGTAGGCCTTGGATTTTTTCAAAGAAACAAAAGCACATCTCGAATAAGCTCATAAAACTGCAATTCTTTCTCCATTTAACCAACCTTCTATCTTTCACGGTTTCCGAGATCCCTATAGTGATAATGAAAAAAAACTCACCCTGTATATATTACTTACTATATAGTTAGCGGCTATGAGTTGGGGGGTCACTAAGGAAGTGAGACAGACAACCAACTCTTCAATGTATATGGTGAGCTGTGCGCAAGCGCGTCGACGTCGTCCGCCCAATGGGGAAGTGGTCAAGTTCAAAATTCGCTTCTAAAGGCGGAGTTCGAATTCCCAGGCATGCGCACGAAACGCGTAATACTCAGAGTGAGACTATGTCGGCGCCGTAATGTTTTCGGCGGTTCCCAGGCCCTGCTAGCAATATATGTATAATACATATATGGTTGTTTCTCATTATTTCCTTCTAATTTAGAAATTGATTTTTAGCTTAGGTACAAATGGTAATACCTAACAGTACGATTTTTCGGGAAATTGTAAGGATGAAATGGAGGAGGAGCTTGCCGAGCCTGAACCAGCATTGGAGGAGCCAGAACCGGAAATGGGGGAGGCAACTAAGAGTGATTCGATTGATATATCTAATGATGACTCTCTAATAAACATTAGCAATGAAAGTGGTGGTTATTTAGCGACATTTTTCAACCATACTTATTGCAACATTCAATAAATATTTACAATCCTGGCTCTGTCCTAAACCAAATAGAATATTTAATAGCTATTTGATCACAATTCGTTAAAAACCCTTAACCACACAAATATTTAGCAATCACTAAATACGTATTTCAACAGCTAGGCTGTCATTTTCAATAGCCTTGGCGAAAAACTAAACACGACAAAGTTGGCCAAATCACCCGCGAAAGTCTTTCATGGGTGATATGGTGAAGAGCGTATCTTCGACCAACTTTGTCGTGTTTACTTTCTTTCTCTAAGACTGTTGAAAATGACAGCTTAGCTGTCGAAATACGTATTTAGCGATTGTTAAATATTTGTGATTGTGTGGTTAGGGATTTTGAACCAATTGTGATCAGATTCAAATCACAAGCTCCAGTAGTGTTTTAAGCTAAATATTTAGATAAAGCATTTTTTGAAAGTATGGCAAAATACATCAACATGAGGGAAGTAAATACTTTGGGAAAATTATTGAAAACGGATGAGGATGAGGTTAAAAGGTTTATAGGTTGTTCTATAATACTGGCCATTAACGAGCTGTTTCGAAATAAAAATGTTTTGAGGGGTACCAGTTAAAAAACAAAGTTGTGGATGATAATGCAGTGTTTGAACAAATCATCCCCTTTTGTAGTTAAGTAGCAATAAAGCAATACATCTGAGGAAACCCGGGGAACTGAAGCTACAGCTGATGCTATTTCAATGAATATCCTTTTGTATGAAGGAATTCCACCCCAATAAACTTTATGTTGGCGGTAGATGTGTTCTAATACTCTGCGATATTTAGCCTGTTGGTGTTTATGTAGTTACAGATAGATATTTAACTTCTGTATCATTCGTAGACAGTACTACTACTTTCATATCTAACACTTCTCAAAAATAATACATTTAAAATGGACAATGATTTAAAACAGCAGGCAGAGGATCTTACAATCAATTTGCCAGACAAGATAGAAAAATAGTGGTGATAAAATGGTTCGACTCTAAGTATGTGCAGTTTACTTTGTCAACTTGTGTGCAACCTGAAAGTGAATGCAGACAGAATCCAAATAAAAACAACCAGTCATTGTTAAGGTGTACAACGATAAATGGGGGAAGTTGATCTCCTTGGTAGAATTATTGGAAAGTATACTATGAGACATCATACCAATAAGCAGCCCATACATTCAATATTTCATTTTATGAAAAAAGCACTTAGTAATAAGAAATACATTTAATGAACAAGAAATATACTGTACATTTGAAGCACCACCATCATTAAGATCCCTCATAAACTACTTTAGTACACTCTGAAAGTAGGTTCTAGAGCTTTTTTTTAAATTAATTTTATATAACTAAAATG
Source organism: Agriotes lineatus (assembly GCA_940337035.1). Taxonomy (NCBI): domain Eukaryota; kingdom Metazoa; phylum Arthropoda; class Insecta; order Coleoptera; family Elateridae; genus Agriotes; species Agriotes lineatus. The sequence goes on from CALNHX010001447.1 coordinate 42,222, forward strand.
TAGAATGTCTTTTACCATTTTCAAATTATGAACAATATTGAAAAATGTATATAAGGACTTTGAAGTAAAATTAACTCCTAATTAAAATGTATTCTGCAACATAAAGCTTTAAAAAGAGCCTTGGAACTTATTGTTTTTGATCTGTATATGCATTAATCAGTATACATCCCAATTAAAACCAACAACAATGGTTCATCCTACAGATAATATTACAAACACTATGTTTTATATTCTAAGATACCTCTACAGCCTTGCATGTTTTACCCTAAAGTGTTGTTTTTCTTCTTCCTCTTATTATAGGCCAGTGGCCTGTTTTTAACCACAAAGTGGTTCTATGAGTCCTCTTTGCCCTTAGGCTGGGTAGGTGGCTAGCCTTGCTCGTCAAAAATGAGGAAGTGTTGTTTTTAGAATAATTACAGTAATCACGGAGCTACAGATGACAACAAATATCACTGACAGTTATTTAAAATTTTACAGTGGAAAGCCAGCCAGTAGTTACCTATTATTGGTCGAAATTGAATGGGTGCAAGCGCAAGTACAGGCTACTGCCTTGGTTGCCGTTATCGGTTATTACAGTGATTGCCAGCAGTATTTCATGCAAATTGCACATTGCCTATTTCTTTCTAAAGCCAAATAAACAACCGATTGATTTTAAAATTGAACTTGATATATGTGCTTCTTTTTTTGTAAATCAATTAGGCACCTCTTGGTCTCAGTTGTTTTTTAATTTTTGGAAAAATAGTAATTCCCAAAATTTGTTAGCGGGTAATGTATGGTTTTTCTTACGAAAAGGTTATATAGTTATAGCATACAAAGGATTGGAGAGATATAGTCACAAAAGCCAAATCACACACAAACTCAAAGATAAATAAAGGGAGCGATTAACCCAAAAAAAAAATCTAACGAGCCCAGAGGCGCTAACGATTCCCAAGGGAATTACAGCAAATTTAATTAATTAATAGCATTGACGCAAGACACGGAACAGCTTTATTCTGCATAATTAATAACATAATTATTACACTTACCTTCCACAGTTAATCGCATTATCATAGTGTGATACTCAACAAACAAGGGTCATCTACAAATATTAAGAATGGCACACCAACTTTAGTGGCTACACCGCGAATTCTGTTCAATAACAAATGACTACCAGCTACAGAAATAGTCCCTACCTTAAAATGTTCAACGCTGTATTCAATAATGATAGTCTAACAAAAGCAACATGTATAAGATATTCAAAGATCGTTTATGCTTACAGTTACAAAATTGAAATACGACTACATGAAACTATTCATATTGTAATTTGTGATCTAAGTTATCTTTTTTTAAAGTAAATATTAATGTAGATTACTAACTGCAAGTTACTTCCTTTAAAATCAAACCTTTTAGTAATTGTTTATTAAGAATTATATTGCTTATAATTATATTTTAAGTACAAAACAACAATTACAAAGTAACAATTGCACAAAACATATAAAACACAGCTTGTAATTAAGTATAGTTAATTATATATCTAATCTCAACACAGTATATTATATAAAATTAGTATATTAATTCTTGGTTTTTATAGCCACTCGAAAATTTCTCAATGGAAGTAAATAAATGTTTTATATTACCATGTATAAAATCGCTTTCTTTAGAAGCAGCTAACTGGTGATGTGTGGAAATGTTATGCAAATAACAGGAAAGTTTTAACTGAACCTGCAAATTATTAAACGGTTGCAGCATACTAATAATTCCATTAATCATCAATTTAACTTCAGTTGAAGTTGGAATATTTTCTGGTAACAGCAAAATAGCCATCAATAAACAATTCTGAGAGCTGCTTGTTTTAATAATACTTTCAATTATAGTTAAACGATTCAGCTCTGAGTCTTCAGCCGTTAGATTCAAAAAGAGACGAATAAAATCATTCAAAGAATCACAAAACATGTCTACAGCAGAGGATTCATATCTACTCAAAAACGTATCGCAAAATTTAGCTAGTTTTTCACCAATTTGTGCCCAAGTTAAGTTTTGTAATGCATAGTCTACAAAAATAAGAGAAAATTGCAATAACAGATATTCATCAATCGCCTCATGCGGCTGTAGAAAATTACTCCACAATATATTAAATTTAATCAATATACTTGGGGAATCACTCTTTTTATTTAAGAAAAACCAGCAAAACTCTTCCAAAAATTTATATATAAATTTACGACCAATAACTTTACTGTCAGAATTATACCATGTAGAATTAATGTAATCTTTGATTAATGTGAAAATCTTATTTAAACGCTTTTCTTGCTCCACTTCTGATGTACTGTATATAACATATTTGCAAGTGAAACTAAAAATTTTTATTTGAGAACTTGTAAGCTCCTTGAAATTGAAAATATATTTTTCAATTATGCCCCAACAAAATTCTTCAGAGAGGAGTGAAAGTACTGGTGCAGATACTGCATCAAGCAGGTTGTATTTTCCTTTTTCCATTTTATTATCCATCTTGGGAAGCGATTCCAAAATTGTCCATGTAAATACAATGTACTTCGGTAAATATCCAAGAGGAACATTAGAAGCATCCATTAACACATCGAAAGCTTCGGTATCACTTATATCTACACATCTAACATTTTGTTGTACCAAAATCCACAGATGATCATCGGGATTTTTTGTAAAAAATTTGAAAGTTGCTTTAAATAGCACTTTTCGAATTGTTGAATTTTTCTCGGTTTCCATTGATTTATTAAGCATTTTATAAATTTCGGTCTTATTCAAAACCTTAAAAGTATGATAAATTGCATGCTTCCTGACAGAAACTGGACGATCTGCAAGAGCTTCAAAGAACGGCACCAACCGCTCTTCGGCAGCGCTAAGGGAAACAGAATGCAATGATCTTTGAATGAACTTCAAGTAATCTCCTTTACTAAAAATCAGAACACTTTCTATTGTAACAGATGATGGAACAACGTTCCGCAGATTAGCAGTAATGGCTTGTTGCAGTTTGTACGTTTCCTGAGTTTCTTCTGAATTGACATCCATTTGTAAGTCCACAGGATAGTACGGAACGATAAATTTTATAAATTCTGTTGAATCCATCAAGCATGACAAAGCAGTTATTGCATTTTTCTTTCTCATGTCATTTTCTTCTTTCAAATTAATAGTATCTAGGCACATTGTAATGATTTTTTGGGGAATTTCTAGATGTGCATAATATCTGCAATGCCTCCAAAAAGCAGGTCGAATTAAAGTATACCAAAGATCTAGCAATGGATTAACAAGGGTAACTGTGTGTTTTGCAACTGTTAAAGGTTCATATTTGATAAGCCATTCCAGGTAATCCATTTCAACGTTAACTGTTTTTCGATTCAATAGCAAATTTAGCCATTTGGCTTTCTCTGATTCATTAATCCTTAAACGCAAACAATATGCCAGCACAATTTCTGCCGTATAATTTAAATTATCATCCTTCTTTAAAACAGTCTCTAGTGCATTTACAGCATCTGTATAGGAAAGCAATGATATCGGACAATGTGGATGTTCTCGATTCCACACTACCACAACATTTAAAAAGTCTACATAAGCATTATTGATATTCTCTTCCTCCTTATGTAATTCGGGAATTATTTCATAAAAAAGTTGGAGAGCTTGTTTCTGATCTTGTGGCCGTTTTATATGTCCATACCAATGGCGTAAGTTTGTTTTCTTCACCAGATCAACCAGTTGTGCCCTTCTGAGTAAGCCATTTACCATATGATAGTTAATATATTCATAAATCCATTCGAAGTAATAATAAGAGAGTTCCTTTCTTGCAATGAACAACTGTACAATGTCATTTATGCATTTCCACTGTTCTTTGTCAAGTGTATCAAGGCCAAAACAGTCTTTAAGCGTTTTCAGAAAGCAAAACAGAACAGAGCTCGGGTCATTGCGATGTTGACTTATCACATATTTACAGACTGCATTCAAGGCTCCTCTATCTTCATTTATCCTGCACGTTTCGACTAACGAACCAACAAGCTGTGATCGTTCCTTTATGCTAGATGTCAACGAAATTTTCTTTTTGAGTACAGGTACAGATATATCTGTTTTTTTAAGGCAAATCCACTGAACCTCAGACATGTCACAAGGTTTAGGATGTCCCTGCGTCCATGTTTCCCTTTCCTGAATTGACATCAGTTCTAATACTGTTGGTGTTATACATATGGGATGATCCGAAAGCTGGCTGCCATAATTTTTCTGGAATGTTGTTAACAACAAATTAAACTTTGAAACATTCTTGGGTAAATTGTTCATGAGCTCAATGTAAAAATCTAAATTTCTTCTAAATTGATTTATGGACGGTGGCAACATGTTTGAGTAAAATTCAGGAAAATCTTGATGAATACTTTTTCTGGTTTGCTTCTTGTGCAAAAATTTATGAAACTGCTGAGCATTTTCAATAAAATCTTGTTTCTTTGAAACAATAAATTTGTTCGTAGCTCGCCACCCTAAATTAAATGAAGGCCCATACTGTTTGGACAGTTTCATAAACAAAATACGATCATTTTTTAGTAGATGCACAAACACACGTCTGTATTTGCAGCTGATAGTGTTCTTATTATGAAATTGGCTCAATGCTTCTAAAATAGGTTCTGTTGATTGTGGATACCTTGTCACAATAACTAATAACTGCTTTACTGTAATTTCTATTTTTATGGATTTGATGTATTGCATAATCAAAGCTTCACTACAACAAGAAAGCAATTTGGTAGCCAAATACAAACCATATTTATTTTTGACAGCTTCAAAAATCAAATCGGCTCTTCGCGTGTCTTTTAGGCAGATAGCTAACTTATTTAAAATTTTTACTTTTGTGTTGAATGAAATGCATGGAAACAATTGTTCTACTAAATGTTTTTCATCAATATTCTCTAACAATGACTCGAAAAACCAAGAACTGCATTTCAAAATCTTTTCGGTAAGTATTGGATTGCCACCTTTCACAACATATATCAACTCAGGAACATTCCTAAAATAAATTAAGACTTGAACCCTAAAGACTTCTTCGAGAGGTGTCTTTGGTATAATCAAAGGAACTTCTATGTCTTCACCAGTTTCTAATTTCAAGGACGACTGATGTGCTTTCAAAAGAAGAAATAAGTTTTTACGCTGTTCTCCTATTGTTGTGCCACTCAAGGAATGAAAATTTGTAACGAATTTTTCAGTTGTTTCCCTCATGATGAATGTTGAATATTCTGAAAACAAACACCCATTTGAGATACATTACCACATCCCATTACCAAGACTTCAATCATGTTATGATCAGTCAATTACCATATACAATCCTCATAAAAGCAGCAACCAAAACGTGCATATACACACAATTCAACATTCAGTCATTATTTGTTACAGGTTAATCTGATTGTAATAAAAAGTTCACGTTTTTCAAGGGAATGCAACATCAATGCCCTAGTTAAATTATAGTCAATGTGCAATACAAGAAATAAGAAATAGAATAATAAAGAAAGTATAACACAATTTTCTATGGTGAATGACATAGATATTTTATCTGAAATCTGTAGAGATCTACTAAATGAAGACAATTGTTGTTTTACAGATATAAGCTTCATGGAGAGATACTTCACACAAATATAGTTTGGATGAAGGTAAATATGATACCTGATAATTGATTATGGCCCGACGCCTAACGGCACTAACGGGAATAGCAAAAGAAGAAGATAATTGATTATAAAGTAAATTAACATTTGTTCGAAAAATAGTATATTATGTGTGCTTTTAACGTCGGTAGCACTTTAATGGCACTTACACATGTGTATCATATACTACTTTTTCTACGATCGTAACAGAAATATAAAAACTTAGTTTGGTTACACTTTTTTTGTCACACTGTGTTAGATATTTTAGGTTATGTTGACATTCCAACTTACGCCACCGATGGCAAAGTGCAAAAAAGACATAATTCAGGCGCTAATATTAAGAGTGCTACAAACGTCACTTTGTACACTAGAAACTGTGCAAAACATAAACTTACAAAGTTAAAATGGGGTACTCTGTAATAAACTTTTGGTAGCAATTAATTGGTCTTGCTTTAATATAGATACGAAATTTTACTAATAGAAAACATATAAATTCTTGTGATAGAATTGTTAAAATAAGTCATGAGTAGAAATATTTTGTCAAAATTATAATAAAGAAAAATTCAAATTTAACATACATACACTGTGAGTTTTTTAAAGTGTTACAAGGCAATATCTCGAAAATGGTATAAAACATTTTGATGAAATTTTAGTGAGATAATAGGGAGATGGGGGCACATACAAGGTACCCCAAAAAGGAGTGGTAACTTTTCTAAATTATCTCAACAGATGTCACTTTGACTGTGCAACGTCTTCAAAAGATAGCGATGCTTCGTCTTCAGGAACAGAGCAACTATATTTGCTAACCTTATGATTTTCCTACCGAATTTCCGTGAAAACTGTTGCTTGTATGTAAAAACTATTGATAACCTTTTTTGTAGAGAATTTAATTACCTTTCTTTCGTTATTGCATATTCGTAGTCGTAGAGTCGATAGGAACGAAGATATAGTTGAAAAACCGAAAAATTTACCTTCTGAGCACTGTAAAAAGTTATGCGTACAACGGATCGTTGTGGACTTCTCAACCCTTATTTGGCACGACGAGAGGTATATGTAAACCAAATTTCAGCTCTCTAGGATTTTTTCCGAGGTTACATCTATTTTTCGGATAAATGCACTGGACTAATTTGGTACTTGAGACTAACGATTTTAAGGCTAAATCATTTTGAAAATCAATTACTTCCATTTCTGTTGCAGCGATGTCTTCGCCAAAGTTCTGCATAACACAAGTTGCAAACTGTTGGATATCAATTTCCATAAAGGGTGAAACAACAAACTGCGCTACTAAAGCCATTTCGTTGAAATCCTTAAAACGATTTTTGAAGTTATTCTTCAGGGTAGAAACTATTTCTACATGATATTTGCTGTCATAGGGTTCTAATGGATTTTGAGATATTTTTTCTGAAAGAATAGGAAAATGCTTGGCATCGCTGTTAATTAGGTTTTGTTCCCAAAACTCCAGCTTTTTGATAAATGCTTTTATATCAGAAATCATTTCTGCTAGTTCTTTGTCTCTCCCCTGAAGCTGCAAATTAAGTTCGTTTAATTTCTCGGTAATGTCCACGAGAAAACCAAAATCTCTAAGCCAGATTGAATTTTCTAGTTCCGGAGTCGGTTCATCGCGTTTTTTGAACTATGCCAGATAGGACATCATTAAAACGTTTCAGCACCCGTCCTCTACTTAACCATCGGACTTCAGAGTGAAGGAGTAGGTCCCCGTATTGACAGTCAACTTCATCGGCCAAGGTTTTGAATAATCTTCTTTGTAACGCTTGAGCTCTAATCTTGTTCACAATTTTTACCACCAGTTTCATAACGTTGTTTAGTTTCAGGAAATTTCCACATAATGCTTCCTGATGGATAATGCAGTGGTAAGAGAGAAATTGCGGAAAAGTTTCATCTTTACGACATAACGCCACCAGACCCTTATCAAAACCCACCATAGCTGGAGCGCCATCGGTTGTCAAGCCTACCATTTTCGATATTGGAATTTTCTCGGAAGAAATAATATTTTTTAAATGAGAAAACAACTCCTGTCCAGTAGTGTGTCCTTTCAGTGGAATAAACTTCAAAAGATCTTCTTTAATCGTAAAATCACTAAAAACCATCCTGACGAACACGGCCATCTGGACAGTGTCAACGACATCTGTTGATTCATCCAGTTGAAGTGAAAAATAAACACAGTTATCTAAGTCAGTTCTTAACTGTAAAAAAATATCATTGCTCATTACTTCTACACGTCTCATCACTGTATTAGCAGAAAGTTGCATAGATTTTATAACTGAAACTATCTCGTCTTTGTTTCTAAAGTTGGCAAATAACGAGTCAGCAGCTTCTAAAAACGCCTGTTTTATCATTTCCCCGTCTTCATAAGGTTTCTTTTTTTGTGCAATTATCTGGGACACACGGTACGATGCTTCAGTTGCAGCCTTATTTTTGTCGATTGTTCTTAAAAATATTGATTGTTGTCCAATTAACTGCTTTTTTAACTGTTTCAGTTTCTCCTTTCTGGCGGCAGAATGTAGTGGGAATGATTTTTCAAAATTAGAATGTACAGTTTTATGATGTCTCTCAATATTTCCTTTTTTAGCAACGGAGACCGAAGTATTACATAACAAACACACATTTTTATCTTTAACTTCTGTAAAAAAGTATTGTTCTTCCCATTCCGAATGAAAGTGGTATGTCTTTACCTTCTTACAACTGCTTGCCATAATATTATTTTTTGTTGTTCACTACTAACCCAACCGCTGGACGTTGGTTACGCGTTCAGTTTTAAACTAAGCGCAATGTCGCCGCGCCGTGCGTATTTATCCCGTTCAAAGCAATCCAGATCGTTCTCGAACACTAACGCACTGGTTCGGCTGGTCGGTTCTAGCCGATTCTAGCCGATTCTAGCTTGATGGCGTCAGCGGCAGATCGCTCGCCGCAACGTTGCCGCTGTTTATGTTTAATATTATGACAATTAGATTTTTTTGTGGAATTTTAGGAAGCTTCTCTGATTTTGTATTTTTTAAATTAAAATCGTTGTGAGAGCTACCAGAATTGCCCCCGCGAGCTACTGGTAGCTCGCGATCGACAGGTTGGCGACCACTGCACTAGATTTTACGTTGCTAATTATAATGACAGTCTTCATCGAAGCGTGGTTATTGAAATCTATATACAGTGTGCAGGTATTGTTCTGTGCTGCCCACTGTATCTGTCAGTTCTGTCACTCGTCACTGTTGTTTGAACTAAGGTACTATTAAAGTTTTCTAGTTTGAACCACGTGCGTGTTAGTGTTTTCGTTTCGATTTTTTCTGCTTTCTTTTTATTTATTTAAAACCCAGTCTTTTTTAAGATGGATAAAATTAAGTGACATGATTGTTGTTTTTCCGACTTACCGTATGCTAATTGGAAAGTAACTAGAATTTGAATTTTCCACCACTTTCAGTAAATTTAAATGGCGGACAAGCTTGCTCGTATAAATATAGTACCTTAAAAACAACTATATGAATGTAGAGACACTAAGTCAGTTTATGCACGTCATCAATACACTTGCAGGGTCCATTCAACGCTAACCCCAAATAAATAAAAATAAGATTTAGTTTTTATAAATAATTCGTCGAAAAGAATTACTTTTGTATCTACTTTAAAAATAAAACCATATGTATGTAATGAATCTGCTAATATAATTATATAATTATAGAGAGTAGCAAATGCCTTGTAAGTATGTATACCAACTGTTCGTTCGGTTTCACAGACATTAAAATCAAATGAACTTATCAAAAGACACTGCACAGGTCACGGGCATTGTAAAGTTTATCAACAGTTATTTGACATTGATGTATCAAGACTACGATCTTAAATTTTGCGCGGTTCGTATGACGTCATGAGATACTTTTTGCGGGGGAAAATAATCAAACTATGGGTTTAAATGGGAACGAGGCAACCTCCTAAACACACTTTCAGTTTTACCAACCTTGCCCTAAGAATAGAGTTCCTATATATAGTCAAAATTATACCCATTCGGAGTCACGTGACTTTTGTCTGTCTCTGTTCATCTTTAGTAAAATAGATGAAATGGAAGAAATTTGAAAAAAAGGCATGTCGATTCATAAAATTAATTTTAAAAATTTGACGTTTCTAATCTGTCAGATTATATTTTTCGTGTAAGTTATTGAGATAAGGGTAATAAAACCTAAAATTGTTGAGCCGAAAACTGGAAATTAAAAGAAACCATCGGACATGCGGTATAACGAGCAGTCACAACAATTAATTTGAATATTATGCGTTTTTTTTTATGAAGAGTACAATATTAATAATAGTAAATCAACAGTTTCACCCTCCAACGCTGTTCGCCGTGCTTCTCTTGCGTTAAATATCTCGGAGAGCACACCGAAAATATGAGCCAGAAAGTGAAGAATGCAAAAACGGAAGTCGACGAAGCAGTCAAGACACTGTATATAAAATGTATGTAGCTAAAGAATTTGTAACCATAAAAAATCTAAAAAATGCTTGGTTGAAGAATCTGGAGATTTTTCACATTCAGTTTCTTCCCTAAATAGATTGTGCAAGGAAATAGGCTTCAAATGGCAATGTTCTATAACAGAATATGCATGCACAGAAATTGACTTAAAATTTGCTATACGCAGCAGGTTTTTAATGTAGCAGCTGACATATCTTTATTATATTTACATTTTACGACATGTTATGTTTTCTTTAACCTGTAAATTCAGTTTGATTTCATATAAGAGAATAAATTCGTAGCAACCTTATTTTAGAAATTGGCATATGTCAGGATAACCTACAAAACGGAATGTCATTTATGTCCCTAAAATTGCATTTTTAAGAATCGACATACGTAAAATTACTAGATTATCACGTGACTCCGAATGGGTATAAATTTGACTATACTAAGAGTTGAGCCATTGGATCCACAAATCAAGGACAATGTGATGTGGCAACGATATATTTCATTTGTTTTAGTTAAAAGAAGTATGCATAAAGTTTAAAATCGGCAAAAATCATGTACTCCATGGTTTGTGGATCCAAATCAAGTCACCCTACATGTCCAACTCTTTTATATATAGTCAAATTTATACCCATTCGGAGTCACGTGATAATCTAGTAATTTTACGTATGTCGATTATTAAAAATGCAATTTTAGGGAAATAAATGACATTCCGTTTTGTAGGTTATCCTGACATATGCCAATTTCTAAAACAAGGTTGCTACGGGTTTATTGTCTTATATGAAATCAAACTGAATTTACAGGTTAAAGAAAACATAACATGTCGTAAAATGTAAATATAATAAAGATATGTCAGCTGCTACATTAAAAACCTGCTGCGTATAGCAAATTTTAAGTCAATTTCTGTGCATGCATATTCTGTTATAGAACATTGCCATTTGAAGCCTATTTCCTTGCACAATCTATTTAGGGAAGAAACTGAATGTGAAAAATCTCCAGATTCTTCAACCAAGCATTTTTTAGATTTTATATGGTTACAAATTCTTTAGCTACATACATTTTATATACAGTGTCTTGACTGCTTCGTCGACTTCCGTTTTTGCATTCTTCACTTTCTGGCTCATATTTTCGGTGTGCTCTCCGAGATATTTAACGCAAGAGAAGCACGGCGAACAGCGTTGGAGGGTGAAACTGTTGATTTACTATTATTAATATTGTACTCTTCATAAAAAAAACGCATAATATTCAAATTAATTGTTGTGACTGCTCGTTATACCGCATGTCCGATGGTTTCTTTTAATTTCCAGTTTTCGGCTCAACAATTTTAGGTTTTATTACCCTTATCTCAATAACTTACACGAAAAATATAATCTGACAGATTATAAACGTCAAATTTTTAAAATTAATTTTATGAATCGACATGCCTTTTTTTCAAATTTCTTCCATTTCATCTATTTTACTAAAGATGAACAGAGACAGACAAAAGTCACGTGACTCCGAATGGGTATAATTTTGACTATACAGGGACTCTACCTAAGAACAAAGAAAAATAAATGTTGCAACATTTAAATTTCAACGATATGGTGAAACATTTGTAAATGTCACTCATTAATGTTACATAATATTACCTGTCAAGGTTATGAAATTCCAGGAACGAATTCTACCAATGCAAAATTAACCAAACCGATAATATGGCTGCAATACTTGTACAACAGAAATGGATACAAGCATATGGAAGACAAGCGGCAAGTAAGAATTCGATTTTGAAATTAATAAACAAATTTAAAAGAACTGGTGAAGTGACGGATCAGTGCAGGAGGAATAGTGGCCGGAGAAGATTAGTGGGAATGGTTGAAAATGCAACAGAGATTCACCAACATCTGCTAGACGAGCCCACGCTCAACGGTGATTAGTTCGCCAGTTTCAAATTTCTAAGGGTTCGGTATCTCAGCTGATTAACGACATTGGTTTAAAATGTTATAGACCTCGGCTAATTCATGCCTTAAATGAAGATGATCCCGACTGAAGGCTTGAATTCTGTAACACTTTCTTGGACATGGTAGCAGACGAACATGTTCAGTTGTTGGATCGCATTTTATGGGCGGATGAAGCAATTTCCACCTTAATGGGATGGTAAATAGGCACAGTCTTGTTTATTACTCAGACGAAAATTAACATCCTACCATTGAGAGAAACTTTCGCTCACCTGGTATTAACGTTTGGGCGGGTATTTTCAGAGGAGGGATTATTGGGCCATTTATAATGGAGGAAACCATTACCGGTAATGTTAATTTAACTTCCTCTTGCTTGGATTGGACGAAGATGACCACTAGAATGGCCACCAAGAAGTTGTGATTTAACACTACTAGATTTTGCGGTATGGAGGCGCATTCGTGATTTGGTTACACTTTTAATATTAATTTAAAATTCATTCACTATCAGATTCTTAAATATTTGAATTAACTAAGCTAAACTTAAAATAATGAAAACAAGGCGGTAATCTTGTACAGTACCAAGCCTTAATTACCAAATTGTGGTTGGCTTTGGGCCTCGACTTTGTAAACAAAAGCAAAACGGTTGCAACTACTAACCAGTGGTATTAGGATATATGGTGTGCTACATAGAGGTTCGATTTTGGTCAGTCCTGCGCATGACGTCAGCTTGGGAGCAAGCCGTAACATCCGCCGTAATTACTAACTATCCAGGATGCAGAAAAGCGTCGTGTGTGAACGGGTTATTAAACAAAAATAGTTAATAAATAAAATGGTTGTTGGAAAACACAAGTCTCCTTTACCTTTTCAAAGGGGTATTATTATAAGCAACCGCTCCTTAACACATTTATATTTTTACCTCCGCGATAAGTACAATAATAATTATTTTATAACATACAAACTCAATCAGGATGTAGTGGAAAACTGTTTTTCTTACATTCGAGGTCTGGGTGCCACTAATGATCACCCGGATCCACTTCAAATCAAGTGCAGAATTCGGTGGTACGTACTGGAACGACATTCATTGTCTATATTTACAATGAACAAAAATACCGAAGAGGATACCGAGTCTTGTTTAACCGCAGAGTGTTTTGCAAATGCCATTGAATCTTCAGAATTAGAAAACAAGGATGTGGATGATGATTTAAATATTTATAAAGATAGTACCCTTTGCTGAACCAGAGTATGAATCCGAAGTTATGTTTCCTCAATCTGAAATATCTACATTCTCTGAAACTCCATCTGAAAATACTTTAAACGCCTTCAATTCAAATCAACTTTCTGAGACTCTTAGTAACCAGGGTTTAAAGTATATAGCAGGATATGTAGCTTCCAGACATAAAAATAAAGATATTTAATGCAATTAATTTGAATTCTAGACACACACTTTAGACGTTTACATGGTGAATTGTTGTCAAAAAGAGTCAATGGCCTAATTACTTAAATATGTTCCTGTATGAAATAATTCTTTGTATGGCGCGAACTACAATATCTATTAGATTAAGGGATCTAAACAAAAAGATAAAGTAAACGAAAAATGCAGAAAAATTTTTGTAAGTTGACGAATGTAAAAAAATAGGTGGACAATAGGAATAAAAGGGACTTTTTTTTTGCTTTGGTATTTGTTGCACAACTAAATGTAAAATAAATTTACTTGCATTATTTTTTCTATGTTAATTTGTGAATGTTACTCACTACTTGTATCGAGTGATCCAAAAAAAACTGTTCCTCAGCAGGCTGTGGAAATTCAACGAATGAATAATATGTTGGTGACACTGTACGTCAATGTCAAATTCGAGGTTGTCAGGTTAGGTTTTCCGTCAGTTATGGCACAAAATGACGCAAATCCTAACCTGCTAACCTGGAATTTGACATTGACGTACAGTGTCACCAACATATTACTCATACGTTGAATTTCCACAGCCCGCTGAGGAACAGTTTTTTTTGGATCTCTCGATATAAGTTTTGTTGTATTTACTATGTCAACAATTAAAAAGTTTGAGACAATTTTCTCATTGCGTATTTTATTAACAAAACGTCGTAGATAGCTGTGCTAATAAATTTAATAAGGCAGTTTTAAGAACCATAAAATATTCTCAACTTTGGCATTTGTATTTATTCTAATAATACGAGCTACAGAGATTAATTACGAGAATGTTGCCAATGTAGGTGGCAAGCAGTGTTGCCATCTCATTTTTTAGGCGATCGGTAGCCTTTTGCCCTAATTTTCGGTAGATCCCAAAAATTTTCGGTAGACATAATAACATGTGTTTTGTAGTACCTCCTTACATTTTTGCAATTGCCAAGTTTCAGTAAACCGGCATTTAAAAACTCACAAATTTATATTTCACTTTCTAATTAAATAAATAAAATCAAGACGAAAACCTAATTAATTTATTACGATCTGTGGAAAAACTACACCAATTTACTTAATAGTTATTTAAGTAACAAGGAATGTAAGGACCTATTAACATTTGAGGTAGGCAAGTACAAGCCAAGGCAAAGCCGCGGCTTGTTGCCTGCCGAAAATGTTAATAGGCGTTACATTCCGAGATATCTGATTATATTTTTCCCGCTGCTTAGCGAAATTTTCCTAGATTTTTGAAAAAAATCGTTTGGTTTGTCACCAGGATTAATTTTCGTGAGTAGCGTTACCTGTGAGTATCACATAAACCCTTGCAATTATAAACAACACGTTTTAAGTCTGCATCTTGCGCTGTTAATTATATTATCCTAGGAACTTGTTGAATGTTAAGTTCTATTGTCAAGGGAAATCAACAAACAAATATAATCACCGACTTACACGTTTTGTTACTAAGGCTGTATCACTGACTTAAATGATTAGCAGCGGAAAAAACGCTATTAACTACTAATTCATATATGCAATTACAATTATAAATAATACGTGAAAAATATTTTAAATGTTTACGTATAAAATATGACTATAAAATAGTTATTTATGCAAACAGTGCCACTATTTTGCACCCATGAGAAAGTTTTAAATAATGAGCCAAAATGATTTAAAATGAGTGATATATCTGCACCTGATGATTATGACACCGGCGAAGAAGAGACAAGTAGTGGAATACGAAAAAAGAATTGAAGTATTTGCAAGCCCATAGCAAATCTTGAAAAGATTTACCCGAATTTATAGGTTGGGTTTTTGCTAGCAAAAAAGGGCAAAAATATTCGCTCTGCAAATACTGTAACAGAGATTTTAAAATGCGCTGTTTAGAATTTTAAAATATAAACAAATATGGATCTTTTAAAAAGCGATGCCGATTAACTACAAGATCATTTACTAATTCGTTTATGTAACTATTTTCTCGTGAACTGAAGCTTACAAATACAAAATAGCATGTCAGCGTTTCGCCCTGATGTCTAGAATCCAAGCACGATGAATGTAAAATAATTTATACTCATAAATTTAAGATGTGATTTGTCGAATTTACCACGTAGGTACTGGTCATTATAGATTAATTTATGAATCTCTTTGTAAACTCCCCTAAAATATAAATTCTTCTGAATATTCCGTACAAATAAAGAGTTGCTGATGTTTTTTTTTTCGGTTTAAATAGTACCCATGTAAAATATTAAGTATGATTATATGGTATAATAAAAAATCGGTAGAAATAAGGGTCGTTTCGGTAGATCGGTAGATTTTAGATGAAATCGGTAGATCTACCGAAATATCGGTAGGGTTGGCAACATTGATGGCAAGGAAACTCTGCTCCCAGGCTGACGTCACAGTGTGCGACAAGGATAGCAATACATATGCGCGCGAGCACACCATATAAAATCCTAGCTAACACCAGGCCAGTGTTGCCGATCGTCACATAATTATCAGATTCTAACATAATTTTTTCGCCATTCTGGTAAAAAATGATAAAGTAACATAATTATCAATTTTAACATAATTTTATTGTCATGGATTATTTATTCTCTATTATCGTATCGTCGGCTTTCTGCAATTTCTAATAGAGATCCTGTATATAGTTAGTAACCTATATACAGGGACTCTAATTTCTAATATTTAAATGCGCCATCTTGTATAGTCATTGTCAAATTTTGTGTGCATATTTTGAGATCTATTTAGCACATTTGGTTGCTTTACAATAGAGGGCCCGGGCAGCGGCAACCTCCTAGAGATCCTAAATATAGTTTACTAACCTATATACAGGGACTCTCTGACCTCCTAGAGTACCTGTATATAAGATTATACAGGTACTCTAGGAAGTATACGGTCACTAGATTAATACACTAAGTGTAAGGTACCGCCATTCCATTCCTCGTGTGAGAATGTGAGAAAATTCTGAGATAAAGATAACAAATACACATTTCCCAAGTGCAATAAGGAAGACACTAGTTTTTAGGGATTTTCTTTTTGGTGTAATGGCACTGCTGTAAAGTCAAATTCTTGTTAGATTCATATATATAATACACATATATTGCTGGTAGGGCCTGGAAACTTCAGAAAACATTACGGCGCCGACATAGTCTCACTTAGAGTATAACGCGTCTCGTGCGCATGCGTGAGAATTCGAACTCGGCCTTTAGAAGCGAATTTTAAACTTGACCACTTCCCCATTGGCCGGACGACGCCGCCGCGCTTGCACACAGCTCACCATTATACATTGAAGAGTTGGTTGTCTGTCTCACTTCCTTGGCAAGTTTCCCACTCATAGCCGCTAGCAATATAGTAAGTATTAGATATATGGTTAGATTGTGTTTTTATCCCCAGTTGGAGAAAATTGTGCAACAAGGATAGATATAAAAAATCACTAATGGCGGTACCTTACACTTTATTGTGTTGATCTAGATTCGCGACATCTGTTAACATACAAGCACAATTTATGTTTAATTTAACGACTTTCATCTCAATTAAATGGCGGATGAGCCGAAAAAACTGCTTGTGTTGCCATTTATAGGTGTTAACATAATTTAGAGCAAAATCTGACAATTTTGTCTCGGCGATCCCATAATTTTAAATCGTACAAACGGCAACACTGCAGGAGGCTACTACTACAAAACAATACTAAATACTACTAACCTCAAAATTGGCGTGAGCTACTATGATTTCCTTCTTATTTTGCACATGTACGTTAATATAAGTGCATAAATAGTGTTTTAGAGAATTTTACGTTGAAACGAGTTAAAGGCACTTCTCGCAAAACGTAAATTTTATAGTATTGCACAATAAAATTTGTATTCTGCATCACCAAGGTGATCACGGTCGACCGCCAAAAACAAATGAGAAATGAGTAATACAGTAATGGGAAAATAGGATGGCTATGTTATGCGTTAATTTCGTTCACAAGGTCATATCCTAGTGAAATTGTAAAACACAACCATAAAAAAACCAATATTTATCCACTAAAACTTCAAAAACCAATTGGTTTCTAGTATTCAACAAGCATTACTTCATTAATCTATATCTATATTTATATACAGGGTGTGCCATAAAGTTCTCTACATATGGAAAACCTTTATAAGTATCTATTAGTGATGGGCACTCAAGATCGCTGAACGGAGTAGGTTGCCACGTAACTGCTTTGAAGTGGGGGTTAAAGTAGGGATAACGCGTCGACAGGTATGCTAGCATGCTATTGCTAACGTCTGATTGCATGTGTGCATGCACCATTCTGCGAATTTGGTTAATTGTTCTTATAGTTTATATTTTTTTAATTTACTGTATTAACGTATTAGGTAAGCAAACAATTGGTATATACAATAAGTTTAAATTACATCTACTAATAAGGTAGGTACTTTCCACGTTAACTGCGAATGATTAAAATAATAAATATTAACTGTACATTTAGATGACTGGAACAATGTGTAGCGTAAGTACTTGCAAAAGCAATGCCGTCGAAGCAAAGGAGAAATTAGATTTTTTCGTTTTCCTAAAGACAAATAATTGCGAAAAAAATGGATTCGCTTGTGCTTTAGAAAAGATAAATTTGATTTTGAAAATAAGCCCATTTGAGGTAAACATTTCAAACTTGATGACTATGACGATAGCATGCGTTCTAAGTTGACTAATTCTTTACCGAAAAAAATTGAAAATGCAGGTGAGATAGATAAGAAACCAAAAAATGCACTCTATTGTGTTGGCTACAATTTCCGATTTCAAAATTTTGACGAAAATAAATGTTTAGCACCTCAAGGAACAAAAAAGCTGTTTTAAAAAATATATTTGTCGCCATGTGCGCTCATCTGTGTGCGTAAAACGTTCATATGTCAAGTGTTTTTAATATATCACTTTAGGGTGTCTTAATGCCACATCACAAGAATTTGAAATAAACAAAGGCCCTCTATCAACATCCCTGTTTAATATTGTATGAGAGAAAGGCATTAGAGCTATTAGCTACAATCCCGGCGGTTCATTGTATAATAGATCAGTACAATATCTGGCATATGCAGATGACGTTATACTGGCAAGAACAAAAGGGGCGCTCACATCCGCATTTGATGAATTAGAAAGAGAAATGGCGAAGGCAGGACTAAAAACCAACGACCAAAAAACAAAGTACATGCTGCACACCAAAGAGGAAAGAAGAAGACAACCAGAAGCAATACATTTGGGGAACAAGAGTGTCGAAAAAGTGGAACGATTTAAGTATTTAGGACAGGGATGAGCAACCTTTTTTTACAACGGGCCAGCTACAAATTTAAAAAGGTTGTGCGGGGCCGCATGTAATTTGACTTATGATAATACAAACACTGAATGATGAACTCAAATTATCTCTTTATTAACAAAATAAACGTATTATAAAAAATTAAAGAAATAAAACACTCATTAATAGAAATACTATTAAAAAAACGGCGAAAGATATATGTGGAAAACGATTATTTAATGAGAAATTTGACATTGCTTCTTTGCCATCAGTTGGTCTACATTTGCAGATATAGACAACACAGCATATCTCACGCAGCTTTCTAACCGTACATCATTTAATCTCGATCAGTAATCGCTTTTAATTTTTTCATTGCGCAAAATAATTGTTCGCAAACATAGGTGCCTCCAAAAAGTGTCATTATTTGCTTTGCACGTGCGCCTAATCGTGGGAATTTTTCGAAATTCATCTAATTTTGATAGAAACTATGTATGTCAACATTTTGAAATTTATTTTTTAAATCCGTGTTGTTTTGTAAATCTATTAATTCCATTTGTAACTCATCCGGGACTGTTTCCACTTCTATATTAAATGGTAAAGAAAAAATTTTAAAGCTTTCTTTCTTTGTCTTTACCTTTTTGCCATTACAGCGTTGGGGCGTCTATCCATCTATCCATCTCCTAAAGTTGTTCCTGCTTCTAGCCATTTCTTTCACATCTCTTAGTGTCTTCCCTCTTCTTGACGCTATTTCTATTATTGTATCATCGCATGTCTTTCTAGGTCTTCCGCTCGGTCGCCTTCCTTCTATTGTTGCTTTATAAGCCTATTTCGGTATTCTATTATTTTCCATCCGTACTACGTGTCCTAGCTATTTGAGTTGTTTATTTTCAATTGTGTGTACCAGGGGTTCCTGTTCAAGTTGTTCTCTGATGACCTGGTTTCTGATTCGGTCTCGTCTCGTTTTCCCCTGTACTTTACGTAGGTATTTCATCTCCACTTCTATATTAAATGGCAAAGAAAAAATCTGGTGTGATACACGCACACAACTTCCTTTTACAGTGATCTTATAATTAAAGCTGATATTATATGGCAAAAGCATAGTTTCTATAACTGATATGCCGGCGAAACGTTTTGCATATGTATCTATACTAATTATGTGAAAACAAATCGTTTAAGCCAAATTTTATTTTGCATATTTTTCATATTTATACGCTTTTGAGCATTCTTTCTGGATTTTGCATATTTGGTTATATTTTGCATTAATTTGTAATGTATTTGTAACTTTTTGAGAATTTTTTGTAAAATTTACTATTTTATTAAATTTATTAATAAAATTATACTTTCACTTTCTGCCGCTGGATTGTAGTGCGCGTATCGAAATAAGCAGCGGAAAGGGGAAGTCTCTGTTAAAATCATGAACTGCCAGCAACTTTCACTTTTCCCGTAGAAGCAATATACATATAAGGAATCAGCCAACATAGAATCCATTTCAAGAGTCAAACTTCGAGTGTTGGGTGAATAGTCTGGTGGAATTAGGGGAAATCTCCATTTTATGTTGGCTTACAACGTGAATTTGGCGTTGACAATCCATGTTTATATAGTCAAAGGTTAAAATGAATGAGGAAATAAATATACTCATCTAAAATAATTAAAATTTTTACATTATTTAGAATACTTCTACGTATTTAAAAAAAAATTAGAGCATATTTTTTGCATATATTGTAACTTTGGGTACATATAGTCAACAAAATTTATGCATATATATGCGCATATTTTCGTACATTTGAGTGCATATAATTATCAGCTTTACTTATAATTATCCAAAAATTTGATTTTTAATTTTTAAGCATTTATCAAAAATTTTAAAAAATTCCAAATTTTACAAAAACGGTACAAAATAGAGCGTTAGGTGAAGAGACAAATTTTTTCTAGAATCTTAAGCTGAATTCAAAAACGCAATAATATACCGGGTGTTCTATTTAAAATATGAGTTAATAAAAAAAATAGAAAAAAAAAACAAAAGAAACCCATTTTCAAAGTATTCAACTGGAAAATCACCTATCTCACATCAATACACATTAAAAATGTGAATGTAAAAATATAAAATAGATAATATGACTGCATGGAATTAGGAATACCCGAAAGTGTTCTGCTTTCCTCACGGAGATCATCCATCTTACATATTTAGAGAATAAAATCAGCTAATATAAAATTGTTTTTTTCAAACGCAAATTGAGAATTTTGTCATTTAAGTCAATATGTACATGTAATTAAAAATTATTTATTTAGAAAATCTAACGTTTCGCTAAAACTAGGTTAGCTTCCTCAGAGAAAATCTTTGGTATAACAATGTAGGACAAAAGGACGTTTACAAGTTTGATCTGTCTTTCAACGGATGGTAACATCTTTTGTTGATATGATTTCGTCAATAAAATTGTCTTTAGCTTCAAAAATGTTAGTTATAATTTTACTGGAATTTTATGATATTGTTGATTATTTGGATACGTAACCATGTTTTGATTTATTGTGTTGTTTTATGGGTAATTTTTATTTTTATTTTCCTTTCCTTTGTCTATGTATCCATCCCTAATGCTGGCTGTTATTATTTTTTTTGGCTATACTTCCTTCATTTTAGTAAGTTTAAGAGGGTGAGCAGATTTAAAATATCTGTCTTTATACTTTTTAAGTACTTTTGATAAAGAATGTGCGTTGAAAAGGTTTAAGGGTTGGAATTTATAGTATTTCCTTTATGGATTGGTTTTAAGGTTATTGTTGTAATACGGTTTTTTTTCCTCCAAAACTTTTCTAGTCGTAATTCTTTGGAATTCAGATTAATTCCGTTTTTCTCTCTATTTCCTTTGTATTTTCTTTAATAGTATTTTAAAATTTGATTGAAGGTGTAATCCTTCGCTATATCGTCTGGCTCTGAACTTATTGTGCCACATGAATGAAACGATAACAGATTGTATAGATGTGTTTAAAGTCAGTTTTTTTTATTTCCTTTGTATTTTCTTTAATAGTAGGTAGGTATTTTAAAATTTTATTGAATGGTGTAATCCTTCGCTAGATCGCCACGACCCTGAATTTATTGTGTCGCATGAATAAACCGATAAAACAGATTGTTTAGATGTGTTTAAAGTCTGTTTTTTTTCTATTTTTCCGTCTTCTAGTAATTATTAGTAAGTGCCATTGTTTATTTGTAAGTTTATTAACACTTTGGAATTTCCGTTTTGGAAGATTCGTAGGTTATGGTTTTTTAATATTTTATCTTGTTTGGTTATTCGGCAGTTTTCCTTTGATAGTGGTCTGACCACATGATAAACACTAAATTAATCTAACATGTGCACCAAACGTTAATAAAAATGAAAAATTGAGAAAATATACTATCAAAGGAAAACTGCCGAATAACCAAACAAGATAAAATATAAAAAAGCCATAACCTACAAATCTTCCAAAACGGAAAGTCCAAAGTGTTAATAAACTTACTTCTGTTCACAGACAGATAGACAGACAGACAGACAGACAGACAGACACACAGACCAATGAAAAAAAATATGTTTTTTGGGTTCAGGAGACTCAAAAACGTGAAGATCTGTTGAAAACTCAATTTCGAATTTTTGGGGTGAATCCCATACTTCCTTTATTGTAAAAGGAAGTAAAAATGTTAAAGCTAAGAACGGTTATTTCTGATCTAAATATTTTAAATCACGATTCAAATTCCTTATTAATTTTTGTAAATTCTGGGCATATTTTCGGGTTTCTGGAGGAGTTGAAATACCCTTTGAGCTTTGACTTTGTCGGGGGAAAGCTGATAAAACAGGAGAATGGCAGAATGTTGTGGAGAGGGTCAAGGCTCTTTGAAGAGCTGGAGTGCCAAGAAGAAGAAGAAGAAGTAATACAAGCAAATAGAACATTTATTACTTGCATATTTCGAAATTAGTAATACATATTTGTTGTATAAGTATTTTAAGTTTGAAGTGCATATACGAGGGTCAAGCTATAATTATTGAGAATAAGACAATCAATTAGGTCGTGAAAAACAAAACATACAGTATTATTTAGAGTAACTCTTTAGCTGCCATTTAAGGTTTAGTTGTTGAAGTTACGTTAGTTAGGACCAGAGTTGTATATTTTTTAAAATGGCAGTAAAAGTCAAAAAATGGAATTAACCAAAGATCATTTTCGACTCATGATTTATTATGACTTTAATAGACGTTTAAGCATTTATGAGTGCAAAGAAAATTCAGACTCGGCTTTTAGTGAATACGCATCTTCTTTTGTTACTATTTACCACGGTATAAAGAATTTTAACTCGAAAGGAATTTTGTTCAGCATCAAAAAGGAGCAGAGCATGCTCCTATGACCGTTACCGGAAAAAACATTACTGCTGTTAAGAAAATAATTGAAGAGGGCGATAAAGCCACTTATGCGGTAATAGAGCATCAACTCAAGATTAGATTCTCAGCTGTTAACACAAGCATACACTATCGCCAACATTAAGGCTGCCAACTATTGAAAGCCTCAATGCGGGACATGGTACTCTGAGCCCTGGGGGGGGGGGGGGGGGGGTTAAAACACAATATATACAGATATATAATAACAGTTATGTATGCTATTAGTGAATAAAGAGGCATTTTATCCATAAGGGGAAAACTTTAGCTCATTAGGCAAAGTCAAGTGAGATCATTTCTCCAAATTGATAATAGTAGGTTATGTTATTAGGAGTAAAAGTGATACTTTATGTGACAAAGCTGAAGTTTTTTTAGCTGAACGTTAGTGAGGCTAATAATTCAGCTAAGCCTGCTAAGCCACATAAAGTCAGATAAATTAAAAATTGATAAAGAATAACACTAATTATTAGCAAGTAAATGAATAAAATAATCTAATACCTAATACAATTTTTCCGGGGTTACGATGTAAACATTTCACTGAAATGTTTGAGTTTTGTATTTTGTGTGAGTAGGCATATAAAGTACGGAAAAGTTGCTATTTTATCTGCTTAATCCGATAAAGTGACACTTTTACCTTGTCAATAAAGACACGTAAGTTGTCACATTTGTGACGTTTGCGGATAATAGTAGATTATGTTATTAGGAGTAAAAGTGATACTTTATATGGCGCAGCTGAAGTTTATTTAGCCGAACGTTAGTGAGGCAAATAATTCAGCTAAGCCACATAAAATCACTTTTACTCCGAATAACATATACTATTTTATCCACAAACGTATTCAAATAAATTTCATTAATATATATATATATGTCAGCTTAATTAGGCCTGTAGGCCCATAGCTTGAATTTTCTTCCTCCATTGTTTCCTATCTTGCACCAACACCTCCCAGTTTGTTATTCTCGCTTGCTGAATGGCTTCTTTAACATTCTCCCACCATGTCTTATTTGGACGACCTCTTCGGTTTCTTCCACCCATATTTTTCCTAAAAGTTTGCTTTGCCAAATGCGTGTCGTCACTTCTCATAATATGACCAAACCATCGTAACTGGTTTTGTTGAATGACCATGCTTATTTTTGGTTGCTTATATAAAGCCTCTAACTCTGCATTTGTCCTACGTCTCCATCCTTCCTCGTCTTGCACTCCACCATATATTTTTCTTAATATCCTCCTCTCCCAGATGTTTATCTTTTCACTGTTTTCTTGAGTCAACACCCACGTTTCACTGGCATATGTCACTATAGGTCTGATTATTGTCTTGTACACTTTTATTTTTAAGGACCGCACAATACTTTTGTTATTTAAAATGTTCTTTAGAGATCCTGCACACCTAGCCCCCGCTGCCAAACGTTTTTCTATTTCTGGTGTTATGTCCCCCTTGCTGTTAAGCTCTATTCCTAAGTACACTGCTTTCTCTGTTAACTTAAACTTGTAGCTCCTGTTGCCGTGTATGTTCTTTATTTTGAAGTCTTCGTTTACTTTTTTTGCCTCCCTGCCTAAAACCATGTAGCTGGACTTCTCCTCATTTATCTCCAGCCCCATCTTCCCGGCCTCATCTTCTAAACTCCTTACTAGTGTTCTCAATTCTTCTCTTGTTCTTGCAATCAGTAACAGATCATCGGCATATGCCAGACATTGATATGATTGAGTGAAAATATTATAGTTCGTGTTTATGTGGCTTTCCCTTAGAATACATTCCAAAACTACATTAAATAAAATTGGGGATAGGGGATCTCCCTGTTTTAAACCTCTATTTACATTTAGACTTTTTGATAGCCCCGTGTGGACCCTTATTTGGCTAGTCGTGTTCTGTAACGTCATTTTGATTAAATCCCTGGTTTCTTCCTTAATATCTAATTTCTGTAATGCCTCCATGATTCTGGATTCTGGATTAAAAATGGAGGGTGAGTTACCTCACACGCACTTAGGCCGCATTAGGTGGGCCCATTGTGCTACCTCCCAGCAGCTCTCCAAGTTGGGTATCACTCAAGCCATCCAATCTTTTGAATGTACTTAAGGACGACCGCAACTGGAGTGTTGCTAATTCTGGCCATATCGGGCCAGAAGTCCCCCAACATGGATCCTCTGACTCTTGCGAGAGCTGGACAGTGACACAGAACGTGTTCTGCTGTCTCGTCATCCTCGTTGCATCCGCGACAGTTTGGGCTGTCCACCAGTCTCATCCTGTGCATATGTTGGTTTAGAGTGCAGTGTCCAGATAGGATACCCACGACTAGTCGAAGGTTCCTTCGGGACAGTTGCAAGCAATATTTGGCTGTCTTTGGCGAGGGCGCTGTAATAGCAGCCCGTGCTTGACGACAGCTTTGCATGTTAACCCATCTTCGTATGAAGCTGTTTAAGGTTTCTTGATATTGCATAGAGCTTAATATTGTCAGGGATATGGGGACTACGGGTTCTGGCCCCCAGAGAGGTTGTCCGGAAGCCAGTCTCGCAGTCTCATCAGCCTCCTCATTGCCGTAGTTACCGTCATGTCCTTTCACCCATACAAGAGAAACAACATTATTTTTTGAGATATCTTCGAGAGCTTCACGGCACTGCAGTACCACACCTGAGGTAATTGTGCAACTGCCCAGGGCTAGTAAAGCGGCTCTACTGTCACTGAAGATACCAATACATTGATTCTCGATTTTCCTTTCAAGAATTGCTTTTGCACCATGCATTATTCCAATTACTTCCGCTTGAAAGACAGTGGCCATTTTGCCTAGTGGTATGCTTTGACGGAGGTTCAGATCGTCAGAGAAAACTCCGGCACCTGTTCCGTGCTTTGTTTTAGATCCATCAGTAAAGATGGATATATCTATATGCTGGGTAAACCCGGCATTTTCATAAACGTTAAATTGTCTATTGAAGGCATATTGCAGAGGGAGGTAGTCCACCATGGCGTCCAGAAGAGGGATCTTGTCGACGGCCTCATTCAGAATGCGGGTATGCCTGCCTCCCTTGCCTGCTGTGTGCCACAGCCCTTTGTAGCGCAGCCTCAAGGCGGTCCTTACGGCTACTTCCTCCACAAAAAGATCAAGTGGTGGAAGGCATAAGATCACCTCTAAAGCGGCTGTAGGGGTTGAGCGTATAGCACCTGTAGAACTAAGACAGGCAAGACGTTGCACATGTCCTAGTTTACTTGCTGCCGTAGCCTGTCTGACCCTGGGCCACCAGACAAGTGCTCCATAACATAGCATGGGCCTAATCACGACAGTATACAGCCACAAGGTAATTCGGGGAGAGAGTCCCCAGGATTTACCTAAAGCGCGGCGACACTGCCAGAATGCCATGCATGCTTTTTCAGTTTTAACTTTTAAATGTTTCTCCCAATTCAGCTGTCTGTCAAAAATAACTCCCAAGTATTTGACATTGTCTGAAAAGCTGAGAGAAGTGTTGAATAGGAGAGGACTACGTAAAGGTCCCACCTTCCTTTTTTTTGTGAAAAGTACCATTTCTGTCTTCGAAGGATTGACAGAGAGTGACTGTTCATTACACCATGTTTCTGTTATTCGAAGAGCTGTCTGCATCAAGTTACAGAGCGTGCCCTCGAACTTGCCAGTAATGAGGATGACGATGTCATCCGCATATCCAGATTTTGTCTCTTCTAATCCTGTCATATGCCTGCTTGAAATCCACTAATAAAGCAAATAATGTGATGCCTTTGATATTACATTTCTCTTGTATTTGTCTTACCGCAAATATATTATCTATTGTTGACTTCCTCTTCTTGAACCCAGCTTGGTATTCGCCTATTTTTCTTTCGCATTCTTCTTGTACTCTATTTTTTAACAAGTGGGCTAAAATTTTATATGTCACATTTAGTGACGCTATAGGGCGGTAATTTGCCATTCGCTGTTTATCTCCTTTTTTTGGTATAGGGCATATAATAGAGTTGTACCAGTCCTGTGGCATCTTTTTTCTTTTCCATATTCCTATAATGAGATTGTATAGTCGACCTGTCCAATTTTCACCTGCATTTTTTATAAGCTCTGCCTCAATTTTATCAGATCCTGCGCTCTTGCCATCCTTTAGGTTCCTAATCACCTCTTTGACCTCTTCTCTTGTTGGTTCTCTTGTTTTATCCCTCTCTTCATATGTTATTTCGGTTTGCTGTTCTATTTCTTGGTGGTTTTCTACTGTTAGTATCTCTTTGTAATGCTCAGTCCAAGCTTCTTCTATTTCTTCCTTGTCAATGCATAATCTCCCTCTTTTATTTCTGATAGCAACTGGCTGAGTTTGGTACCCTTGTTTTTCTTGCCCTAGGTCTTTGTAAAATTTCCTAATATCTTTCTTATTATATGCTTCTTCTATCCTTGTTATCTTCTTTCTTAATTGTTCTCTTTTCTTCTTTCTACACACTTCATGCGCATTATTCCTCGCTCTTCTGTAGTTTTCTTCTTTATCCCTTGAAAAACCTTGTAATAGTTTAAGTCTTGCCTGCCGTCTAACCTCCACCGCCTCCTTACATTCATCATCGAACCAATCTTTACTATCCTCCTTTGTTCCTCTTCCTAATTTCTTAGCTTCCGTTAATAACATTTTCTTTAAGAAATTCCATTCACTCTGGATGTCTTCGTCCTTATCGGTTCTTCCAGCTTCTAACTCTACTGCCTCCACAAACTTTTTCCTCTTTTCCTCTTCTCTTAACTCTTGCGAATTCCACCTTTCTTCCCTTTTTCCTCGGGACTCTTTTAACCTGGGTACTTGTTGTCTAATTACTGCTCTCACCAAGAAGTGATCGGAGTTTATGTCTGCTCCTCTATACGTTTTT
Source organism: Agriotes lineatus (assembly GCA_940337035.1). Taxonomy (NCBI): domain Eukaryota; kingdom Metazoa; phylum Arthropoda; class Insecta; order Coleoptera; family Elateridae; genus Agriotes; species Agriotes lineatus. The sequence goes on from CALNHX010001447.1 coordinate 70,118, forward strand.
ATGTACTCTACACATTGTTCGTGCACTCGATCTATTATCAAATGGTCAATTTGGTTATATGTTTTCCTATCCGGGCTCTTCCATGTAGCTTTATGTATATCCTTTCGCTTCTGAGTTGTACTTTTAATAATCATTCGTTTCATTGCAGCAAAATTTACTAGTTTTTGTCCGTTTCCATTTGACTCTTCATGCAGACTTTCTTTCCCTGCTGTTGCCCTGTTTCTTTCTTCCTTCCAAACTTTTGCATTTAGATCCCCGGCTATCATCTTTATGTCAAAGTTTGGGATGTTATCTAATAGGGAGTCTAGTTCATCGTAAAAATCTTCCTTGATCTTTTCTTCGGCATTCTCTGTAGGCGCATGGACGTTTAAAATACTAATTTTCCTGTGTACTCCTTTTACCCTTAGATAACTTCATTAATATAAGTTAAAAAAAAAGGATGCATAGGCCAGGAATCGAACCCGGGCCACCCGCGTGACAGGCGAGCAGTCTACCCCTGCGCCAACCTCGGTTGTTTAAAAAACGCGCTACTATAATAATATATGAACAACTGAATCACCTGAGCTAATAGCACACTGCCACCGTAGCTGTCACACCATGCTCCGCCCCGCTGCTTAAAGGATTTAATTAAATTAAAACTTTTTCGTACTCTGTTTGAAAATAAAAACCAGCCTACGCTCTAAGTCTAAAAATTAGCAAAATTTTAAGCCATCATACAATTTAATGGATCCAGTATCTTCGGAGGAGATAGCGAACAAACATAGAAAGAAAGAAAGAGAGTAACGATTTTATGTGATTAGGCACATAAAGTATGCAAAAGTTGCTATTTTATCTGCTTAATCAGATAAAGTGACACTTTTACCTTGTCAATAAAGACACATAAGTTGTCACTTTTATGACGATTGCGGATAAAATCTCTTTATTCAAGTGTGGCATATCAATTTTTTTTGCAATACCTAAATTTAGTTAATATAAAGTTTAGAATTGGATAAATTTCAAATAAATATCATGTTGCTTGTTTTTGTACTAGTTATCACCGTAGCACGTATTTATTTTGCTAGTTGCTATGGATTATGGACTATTTTATTCACTAGTGAATAAAGTAGCATTTTATCCACACTCATCAAAATGTTACCTAATTATACATATTTTCGTAGATAAAATACAGCTTTATAACTAGATATTGGAAAAAAATTACTGTCCTTTACTCTTTCTTTGAATAGTGTATTACGTACCATGAATGGTAAGTTACACTTTTCAGATCGAGAATGGAGTTTGGGAGGCCCCTAGGGCCGTGGTTTCGTAAGCATTCGAGACCAAGAAATGCGGGACTAGCGGGACGCATTTGACGTTTTGCGGGACGTTTTCAATGCTCTATTTGAATGCGGGACTAGCACTGCTATTGCGGGACCGTCCCGCACAATGCGGGACGGTTGGCAGCCTTAGCCAACATTTAAAAAAAAAATCAATCGTTTTGTGCCCCATTGGCTTTCTGATTCCTAAAAAACTGAGAGTTTCAGAATTGGCCATGAAACTTTATATCTTCTAAGTAATGGCAAACAAACATTTTTTTCCAATATTCTGATGAGTGACGAAACTTATATTCCCATTTTCGACATACCTACCCGCCAAGAGAGTCGTGTATGGATTCAAGAAGATGAAGAACCTCCAGCAATGACCAAGAAGTAGCGAGTTATTGAAAAAGTTATGTATGCGGCATTCTTTAAAAGTACGGGTCTAGTCAATGCAATCAAGATAGATTGACAAAAGACAGTTATAGCTACATGATACACTGAAAAATGTTTGCCTGAAATGTTGAATTGAATTCCAGAGAAGGAAATTATGCTACATTATGAAAATGCATCGTCCCATAAGGCTGCTTTAACACTGCAGGTTTTGACTGGAAAAAATATGTGCTTCCCTGGTTTAGCAATGTGCTATTTTTTGGATATTTTATGGGCTTAAAAGACATTTGCAGAGTAGAAGGTTTTCGTCTGAGGAAGAGATTGATACCACAGTTCATGATTATTTGGAAGGTGTTCCTAAAGAAGATGATTGGCAGCATCTAAGCAATTAAATGAAAGAATGTTCAAGTGTATTAGTGCAGAAGGGAATTACTTTGAGCATATTTAAAATAAAATCCTGAAAAAAGGTAGGTAACCGTTTTCTTTATTCTCAATAATTGTAGCTTGCAGGGCCGCAACTAGTCAAACTTTTATTGTAGGCAAGCCAACTTTTTTGCGCCCGTAAGTACAAAACGATATATGTGACAAAAAATCTAGTGACACTATATGACTTCTACATTTATCTCCGGATGTATGATGTATTGTATTCACACAAACAGGTAGGTACTTAAAAATAAATCCAACATTTTTTATTCAAGTATTTCAAAAATAAACAACTAAAAGTTGAAATAAGAAAATACAACACAAATAAAATGAGAACAGAAAACACGATTAGAGAACAATTCTAATTTAAAAAAGCACATATCATTATGTAGTCAGCAGAACATTATACAAATTCTTATATATAAACATATGGAGTACTTTAAATCGGAACGCCACTGCGTCATTTATAGCGCAACGATAAGCATATGCATTTATCAGTGAACACTGATCTCACTGGCTGCAATGTTTCGTTTTTAATTTCCAAATTAATATTATTCGCTTTACTGTTTCTGTATTATTAGCAGCATTGAGGTTTTTTTTACCTATTTTGTAGAGAATTTTGAAGATTTCAACCATAATTTGATCTAGCAAAAGTTGCTTTACTTGCAGCACGCTTTGAAAACATTTTTTTTTAATTTTTTTTATTTTAAAAATGCAAAAATATATTTTAATTAGCGTAAGACCACTTATGTGGTGCGCGTGGTACAAGTTAGTGAAGACATATCCATATATTAAAATAGTACAATATAAACAAATAATTACATATTATTATGCGTAGTAACATATGAACGTAGAATAAGGTTATGTATTCGCAGCCACACTGTCACACTCTTTTGTAATAATTAATATATTTAAAACAAGCGTTTTCTGTCGGCACGTAGTATAAGCCTTGCATCAGGCCAAATTCGATATATCTTTTTTTAAATAAAAGCTACCATCGTATAGGGTCACTGAAGTGTTTTAAATTGAACAAATTCTACCAGGAAAGTGATTGTAGCGAAATATACCATAGTAGTGGAACAAGTTAGCTCTCAAAATCGGTCTGTGGAGTTCTGCTGATTGTTGCAATGGACGACTGTATCAGCGATGAGTCCAAAGCAGTGAATGTATATGTAATATCAGTGGACCCGCTCCAACAGTGGTTAAAAATTTAAGTTAGTTTATCGCCACTGCTGTATTACATTGTTTTAAAAATGAAAACATTTTTATAATTAGAATAAGGCCACCTAGGCGGTGGGCTAACAAGCTAATCATTCCAATGATTTGATTGATATAAGTGAGAACTGTAAAATAAACGCAGTTACCATCTGGTGAACATATAACATTTCCTTTGTAAATTGTACAAGGCAATGTAAAGTATGGACTAAAATTGTTAATATTTATTTGTAAAATTGGCCACTTGTACCATTAGTACGAAAGAAATTCTTTTTTTCAGTGCAATTTTGGCGCCCCTTGCGCCTATAGGCGGAGGCCTACTCGGCCTATACCTAGTTACAGCCCTGGTAGCTTGACCCTCGTACATTCACATATTTGGCATTTTATTGTGCATAAAATCCTCTCTAGTTCTAAGAAATAAATAACAAAATTAAATACTACTTATAGTCTGTTCAGTAAACATAAAAACACAAAGTGGCCTTTGATTTCTATAATTTCATGAGTGTACTTCCAAAATTCATCTTTGTCTAGGAATGTACTTACAAAAAGTTACTAAAACAAATAGGTTAGGGGTGTGACATTTATTTATCAACTGTCATAAATGTTATAACTAACTACTTTTAAGGATGTTAAACAAATACTCTGTTGGATACTGTTGATGTAGCGTTTATTAACAGGTATTTTTATTACATTTCATAAAAGTTCAGGCAAGAATTTCTAGAATAATATGTACTTGGACACTGAAATAATGAGATTCATTAACTGTCATTGATTGTCATTTTTAAATTCAAAGTTGCCTTTATGCAGTTGTGGAAACCTTTGCAAAACAAAATACAGAATTCCTAGCACAAAAATCTGGTGTGATACACTCACACAACTTCCTTTTAGTGTTCTTATAATTAGTCATAAATTTCATTTTTAATTTTTAACCATTTGTCAAAAAATTTAAAAAATTACAAATTCTACAAAAACGGTACAAAATAGAGCGTTAGTTGAAGAGACAAATTTTCTCTAGAATTCCAAGGTGAATTCAAAAATGTAATAATATACCGGGTGTTTTATTTAAAATAGGAGTTAATAAAAAAAATAGAAAAAAAAACAAAAGAAACCCACTTTAGAAGTATTCAACTGGAAAATCACCTATTTCACATCAATACACATTAAAAATGTAAAGTTAAAAAAAATCGTTAGAGCCGTTTTTGAAAAAATTTAAAAAAACTGAAAAATCACAAGAGTAAACACCTACTTCCGGTAAAGCGATTTTCTTCAAAAGCTTGCTGTCTCATCTACATAGTACACAAAACTTACATATGAAGTTTCAACGCCATACCTCTTTTAGTTTTTGAGATATTCTATTCACAGACAGACAGACAGACACACACACAGACAGACAGACCAATGAAAAAAAATATGTTTTTTGGGTTCAAGGGACTCTAAAACGTGAACATCTGTTGAAAACTCAATTTCGAATTTTTGGGGTGAATCCAATACTTCCTTTATTGTAAAAGGAAGTAAAAATTGTATGTACATGCCAACTTAAAGAAATAGTTAAGGTTTTTGTGTTTAGTGAATAGCCTATATTTAAAATATTAAATATACCATTATAAGTAACAGTTAATAAGAATAATAATACATGAAAAGCACCATAAATTTACTTGACATTTTTAATACATACTATGTAACTGAAAGTTAAATATTCTATACTAAGGGTCGGTATTACAATCATAGTTTAAACCACACAGTAGAGTTTAAACTGTAGATTAGCTACCAATAGCGTATTACAATCTTAAATTTTTTTTAAACTTCCGTTTAAACTCAAATAAATTTAAACCAAGCTAGGGTATGGTTTAAACAATTAATACAAAAGTTTAATGCTTATGTGTGCAGTAAAACAGTGATGTCGTAACCTCACATCATCATTAAAAGTGTTTATTTTTGTGGAAATGTATTTGATACAAGCAAATTGCGCGCTACGCGCACGTGAAATAGGATACGCGAAAGGTCAACCTCGAGCGTTAAGATAAGAAAAACAAAACCTAAACAAATATAAACATCTGTGAAGCTGGAACGTGAGATTTTATGTGGTGCCACAGACAGACAAACACACATTAAGGGAAATTATATTATAGATGGATAATACCGGGCGGCCATAAATATCTGATATCACATTACCTTTGGAATCAACACCGCTTTATTAAAGTGATGAATCCAACTAAACTAAATGTCATCACAACTAAAATTCCTATCTTTCAAAAATTATTACAGATAGCAATAAGTAATGGAGTTGAAACAGGAGATTTTTATAATCGAGTCGTATTTAAGAAATGATGTCAATAACCTTGCATTTTATTACATTACATACCAATACTTATTATAATTGAAATATAATGCTAACCAACATTTATAAGTAGCTAATTCCATGGCTACCGGGATCTCAGGTATTTATGGCCACCCGGTATATTCAAGATATTTGATGTTCTCTTAACTGATGATGAAGATGAAATAAATTTTTCATTATACTTCTCTGAAAACACCTTGTTTTCATCTGTTTTTGAAATGACATAAAGGTGTTTTTTCAGAATTTTTCCCGATTTTTTCCGTGTCCTAAATTAATAAAAAATGAATCGTTGCTATGGAAATGTCAATCGTGTTTGATACTATTTTTACGATGTATTATTATTACTTTGAAAATAAAATGTACTTCTTATGTTTTCTTACGTTGTTTTTAGATAAGTATAATAAATCATATCGTTCATTATACGCCCAGAAATTGATTTTTCCAGACTCGTAATGAAATATACTATTATCGAAATGCCTCGTAGGCCAAAAGTATTCCTTGTACATAGGATTTATTTGGAAATGTGGGATGATATGGAATTTATAGACAGATTTAGGCTATCAAAAGCCACCGTTTTATTAGTAGTAAATACTATCCTATATGATAAACAATATAAACTTTTGTCATAGCTGTTTTTCCACTCATAATGATGAAGCGACACTAAATATTATACTATTAAACTAACTAACAACCTATTACTAATAAACACTATACTAATCCTATATACAAACTATTCTATTGATAACAAATAACTAAAATAAAATTTGATATAAATGTTTTCAGCATATAGAATTTGACAGTAAAATAAACGCGAAGTTAGTTATTTGGCAATTAGTGCTACCAACATTGTAAATGTTGCGTTTAACTTTACCGCCATCTTATAGCAGTTTGTAATACGCATTCGAGATAATCTTCAGGTTAAACTTCTGGTAAAGTTTAACTTTACTACAAGTTTAACCTTGTATTGTAATACCGGCCCTAATTGTCTTTAATCTAAAGTTTTTTAGTTCCACTATTGCCAACTACAGAATAATTGTGCCATGAATATCATAATTTTTTCTGCTGTAATGCAAGCATCACCTATTTAAAACTTGGAAAATAGCAATAAGAATTTAATAGATAAACTATTCAATTTTCATTAAATGGCGAGTATAGTTCATGAAGTTGGGACTATTCTATGGACTTCCAAGTTTTAGCAACTTCAATTACAATAAAAAATAAAATCATTGTTTTTATTATCTTCATATTTGACTAATCAAAAAGTTGCTACAATATCACATTATTAGGCCAGTTAAATATTTGTGGTGTTAAACTACGCTAAATCTAAGATACTAGCATCGATGAAGCTTAAACATTTTTTTCCTAAAAATAACAAAATTTTAAGTTCGTCGCATTTTTCTAAACACTAGTAATACCACTGAAATGGGTCTGTAAATGTAACTGTACGATAGGATCAGGTTTACCTTCTAATATTTCTACAATAGCATTATACTTAGCTTTGGCCTCTGGCAAGATAGAGGTTTCCTTGTTAAGCAACGAAATAGCCAGTAGTTGGCAGCTTACAGTGCTATTTTCTACGACAATACTCTTTACCAAATCATATTGATCCTTGTCATTCAGCAAAAACTTAGCAAAATAATCTATCTTATCAGAAAGTAAACCAACAACAACAGGTCCGTACATTCTTACTACTGCATCGCACAAAGCTGAGACTTTTTGAGAAATTTCAGATAAAATTAAATTTTCAATATGCATCAGAGTTAATTGTAAGTGCAAATACTCGTTAATAGCTTCATGCGGTTTCAAAAAGCTATTCCAAAGGTCAGCAAATTTCATAAGAATCTCTTTATCGGAACAACCATTACTAATGAATTCTTTACAAAATTCTTCTACAAAGCTTGAAGCACAGTTGCGACCTACTTCCCTACTATTTGGGTTGTACCAAGTGGCAGCAATATAATCTCTTAATTTTGCAAAATTTGTTTTTAAACGCTCCTCTTGTGCAGTTTGTGAATTGCAATAGATGATGTACTTGCAGGTGAACGATTGAACCGTTGATTGGAAATAGGTGAGACCATCTTCGGACTTAAGCAGATAGTTGTTTATGATCATTTCGCAAAATTCCTTTGGCAATAGCTGAATGACACTGGGTGAAATTAAGTTTAACAACTTGGTTTTTTCAGATTCCTTGTCTGATAACTTGCTTACAATATCCCAAGTAAAAGGCACATATTTGGCAAGATACTTTTCTGGAATTTTATTAACATCCATCATTAATATTGCAAAAGCTTCCTCATCTTCTAAATCTACGGCTTTCATACTCAACATGACTAACTCCCACGTGTAATCATCTGGACTTTTCTTAAAAAAATTAAAGGCACACTTAAAAATAAATTTATGCATAGACACATTTTTATCACTCTCCATAAATTGGGTTAAAACGCTCCCAATGCATTTTTTGTCCAACACTCTAAACGCCAAATGTATTGCGTGTTTTCTAACAGATACAGCACGGTCACTTATTGCAGAAAAAAATGGGGGTAGTTTATCTTCGTTTGTTTTGCTAGATGCCGAGTACAGAGGCTGTCTAACAAGCTTCAAATAATCGCCTTTACAAAAAATCAGAATAGTTTCAAGGGCTTCCGAAGGTGGTATAAGATTTTTTAAGCAAGCACATATAGTTTCTTGCAATTGATACATTTTTCTTCCTTCTGCAGTTTTTGAATCCGCTTGTAAATCAGAGGGATAATAAGGTATAATTAATTTTAGGAATTCAGTAGTTGGCATTAAATGCGATAGAGCAACGATTGCATTTTTAACTACATCACTATCTCCATGATACTTGGCTTGATCGTTAAATTCCTTTAAACAAATATTAACAATTTGTTGGGGTATTTTTAAATGTGAATAGTTTTTACTGGTTTTCCAGAAAACATTCATGTAATAATCATTTTTGTAACTAGCACTTTTTCCCAATAGGTTCTGAATTATATTATCAATGTACTGTGCTATGATTTGAGGCTCATGTAAGAGTAATAAGTGTATTATTTCTAAATCTATGTGTGCATTGACTGATAAATATAAATCTAAAAAGGTAGCTTTTCTGTTTGCATCCATTTCCATACTTACGAAGTATCTTGCTATATTTGTCATTTTACATAAGCCTTTATCCAAATTTTTTTGTATAGAATCAAAGATGTCTGTAAAAGTAAGCAATGAAATTTGATCATCTTGATACCGTTTATTCCAGTCCAGCACAGCAGAAAACAAATCCAACTTCCAATATGATTCATTGTCGTTTCCCATATACATTTGAGGAACAATTTCACAAAATATTAATAAGCACCTCTTTTCATATTGAGGACTTTCCTTCATAATACTAAAATACTTATGCTCTTTAATCCAATTAATTAACTCTTCCTTCACAGATAACTTATTTATTAGACGATAATGAATGTAGGATTGTTCAAATTCAAATCTATCATGGAAGCGAGAATAATAATCCTTGCTGCCTTTTGCTTCAGAATTTTGCACGAGTTCATTTATACATATCCAGTGCTGCTCTTCGAGATTTTCAAGCTTAAAAGTTTCTCGGAGTTTTCTCAAAAAGTTATGTAGTATGAAAATTTGGTCTTTACCACATCGTGCCAACATAAATTTACAGATGTTTAACAGACCTTCTCTATCCTCATTTATTTTACAAGTTTTGATCAGTAACTCAACAAGTTCCATTTTCCTACCGTTATCAGACGTTAAATGGATTTTCTTTGTTAAAAAGGGAATAGACTTTTCTGTTTTCAAATAACTATTCCAAATTTCTTCTGGCATATCAACTGGTTTGTATTCGACTTTTATTCTTTGTTCCCGTTCCTCAGAACTAAGCATATCCAGGACTTCTTTGGTCACAAATTCAGGATGATTCCATAGTTTGCCTCCATAAACCGCTTCAAAGCATGACAAATATAAACTCAAGTTCTTCATCTTTGCTGGTAAGTGTTTTAATGTAGAAAATATTTCCTGCCGAGAATCTTTAAACATTTCTATCGTTTTTGGAAATAAATTCATATAATAGTTTTTAAAATTTTGGTGCAAAGTTTTAGCAATTTGTTTCGTTTTCAAAAATTTGCGATAGATATCTGGTTTTTCTATTATGTCCTTTTGGTTTGCTCGAACAAGTCTGTCAGTTAATCTCCAACCCAAGTGAAAAGACAAATTATACTTTTGGTGCAGTTTTGCAAATAAATTAATATCACGTTTAGACACACCGATGAAGACTTTCTTATATACATTTTCTACATCGACATCGTAATTTTCTGAATGAAAATTGTTGTCGATTATACTAAGAAGCTCTTCTGTTGCTGAAGGATGTTTACTAATAACAACTTCTAACTGTCGGGGAGTAAGCAGAACTCTATTAGATCTCACGTGGCTCATTATTAGGTCCAAACTGCATGAAGGCAGCAGCTTGAAAGCCAGATAGGAGCCATATTTGCTTTCTACAGCCAGGTACAACTCATCGGCTCGCTGTGAGTCATTCAGCAGAAAGCACAGCTTGTTTAAAATTTTTTCTTTTGTACTAAAGGAAACATATGGAAATATAAGAGTCACCAATTCATCTGCAGTAATATTTTGAAAAAAATCCTTGGAAATGCTGCTCTTTAAAGCTCGAGTGATGAATATGGGATTTTCACTCTTGAGAAGTTCTATAAGGTCAGGAACTCTCTTAAAATAAAGCAAAGTTTCCACTTTGAATTTTTCTTCAAGAGGTGTTCTAGGCTGTATAGCAGAAAAATCTAGCTCCGAAGTATCATCTTGATTAGTTTGGTTTAAGAGGAGAAATAAATTTTTACGTCTTTCTCCGACTGTTATTCCACTTAAGGAATGAAAATTTGCAGTGAACTCCTTCGTTTTAATCTTCATGTTGAATTTCGACCAATATCCTGCAAATAAACAAAATAGACTTGTTAAACAAGTTTTGCTATATTAGTTAAAATTGTTTCAAAACAAAAATGTAAAATGTAAAAATATAATAAGATAAATAAATAGGGACGTATCACACAATTTACAAATTAAACGATTTTAATAATAGAATTCTGTGTCAATCTCAGGGCTTATTAAAAAAGATGTTGTAATTATTTGCTTAATAAATGGTTTATTGCTCTTATGTATTTTATTTATTTGCAATTAATTAAAGCAAAGCTCAGATCTAGCATGAAATAACTCTAGTCTCAAGGGTAAGTTCAACAGCTTGTATTACAAATACTTTTGTGTATGACAAATTCACTAGTATGGCAGACGCTTGAATTCGTATTTGACAGCTTTAACCTCAAACTGACTGCAACCACAAAGATGACCTGCACGTATAAAAATTTGCGTAATTTGAATTCCAAACACCCCAATGGCAAAATTAACATCAGGTAAATACAATGTAATTGACGTGACGTAATTTCCGGTTAAACTGGTATTGTTTCAGTGACGTAAAACGCCGCTCTGATCTGCTTTTGTTCTATTTCCGGCAGATCTTGCAAAATTGGCTTCAAACCACAAATTCCAGTCTCAATTATAGAACCCTGGATGAATCTACGTAGCTAGGACCGCGTTCACGACCTCGTACGATGTGTGATCTTGATGAAACCCAAAAATCCTGGGCCTACTACAACGGGTTCTCTGTGAATTTTTACCTTGAACGGCGAGCTTCATACGCTGGATACATTTTCTAGTGACGCCACGGCAATTACACACTTGGTGACGGCTTCCTCCTCCAAATTTCTACACCCAGGCACTCATGAAGGTCTACTCCAAGCGTAGCACATACAATTCTTGCTTGCTGATACCTCCAAGTAGTCGAAAAGGGGCTCCGAAGTTGATCGCACTTGAGCAAATTTAGCAGCTGGCTATCCCTCTTCGCTAGGGACTGTTATTACTAAAGCTGATATTATATGGAAAATGCATATTTTCTATAACTGATGTGCCAGCGAAACTTTTTGCATATGTATACAAATTACGTGAAACCAATCGTTTAAGCCTAATTTCATTTTGCATATTTTTCATATTTATACGCTTTTGAGCACTCTTTCTGGATTTTGCATATTTGGTTATATTTTGCATTAATTTGTAATGTATTTGTAACTTTTTGAGATTTTTTTGTAAAATTTACTATTTTATTAAATTTATTAATAAAATTTTTGTGTGCGACTGAGATATATACTTTCACTTTCTGCCGCTGGAGTGTAGTGCGCTTATCAAAATAAGAAGCGGAAAGGGGAAGTCTCTGTTAAAATCATGAACTGCCAGCAACTCTCACTTTTCCCATAGAAGCAATATACATATAAAGAATCAGCCAACATAGAATCCATTACAAGAGTCAAACTTCGAGTGTTGGGTAAATAGTCTGATGGAATTAGGGGTAATCTCATTTCTATGTTGGCTTACAACGTGAATTTGGCGTTGACAATCCATGTTTATATAGTCAAAGGTTAAAATGAATGAGGTCTTTGAATAAAAATTAGAGAAATAAATATACTCATCTAAAATAACTAAAATTTTTACATTATTTAGAATACTTCTACTTATTTTCAAAAAAATTAGAGCATATTTTTTGCATATATTGTAACTTTGGGTTCATATAGTCAACAAAATTTATGCATATATATGCGCATATTTTCGTACATTTGAGTGCATATAATTATCAGCTTTAGTTATCACTATGAAAATTCTCCTCAAAGATGCCCTGCACACTGGTAAATATGAAAAACACTTTTTGGCTGACACAAATAAATTGGCACTTTTACACTTGAAATCTCTGCTTTTTAATCACTTCGGTTTTAAATGCACTGTTTTCACATGTTTATTTTAGCACTGCACAATGTCTGTTTCCTTTGATAGGTAACCTAATTGCTCTTTGCAATCTTTACTTCCTCGTACTGCTTTGCACTGTTCCTTTACCCTTCAGTTGTCTTGCCGTTTGCGGGTAATACAAACTTTTAATCATACCGCTCATATAATTTCTGTACTTCACAAAACATCTTTGTATTATTTTAAAATTCATATTATTGTATTGATTTCACCCAACTCAAACCTTTCACCTACATAAATTAAGCTGCATTTTCCATTCCTAACATCAATTATTAATAAAAGGCTGAACGCAACCCTTTTGAATCTGACTTATTTAATGCTAACCTTTCTCAACCAAATTATAGTTACTGCTAAACATATATCATGTGCATTTATTAGTGTAAAATACTGACTTTCTTGCAATAAATAAAATATTTAATTCTGTGCTCATTTTAAAATTATTCATTTTTCGTGTTAGCCAACCAGGAATTGGTGTGGTAAACCGTCGCAATATACAGAATATTTTAATATTTAAAGTATTTCAGTCGGTGCTGTTATTTTAGCATATCGGATTTGATTTAATGAATAAAATTTAATTTAGCTTTAATCTTCAAGTTGCAGATTTAAGCCCTGAATAGTATTGCATATTATGAAAAGTATATTATGTTTTAGGCTTTAGAATTTGTAATTTCGTTTAACTACTTTTAAGAAATTGAAAACAAAATTATTCTAATTGAAAACAGAATAGACAAATTTTAATAACAAATAAAGAGAACAAGGCAAAACCGGAATATCCATTACCAATAGTTTCAAGTATAACAAGGAAGTCATACTTAGGTCGACAGTGTTGTTCAACTTCCGAATATTTTCATTTGCATTCTTAAACTGTACTCTTTGACCTGCACAATACGCTACGTGGTTCGCCAAGGATATATTGATCTTTCTACTTTTGCAAAACATTTGATACATTTTTACTTCCTTTTACAATAAAGGCAGTACTCGATTTATCCCAAAAATTCGAAATTGACTTTTTCAAAAGATCTTCACGTTTTAGAGTCCCCTTGAACCAAAAAAACATGTTTTCGTTCATTGGTCTGTCTGTCTGTGTGTCTGTCAGTCCGTGTGAACAGAATATCTTAAAAATGATAAGAGGTATGACTTTGAAACTTCATATATAAGATTTGGGTACTATCTAGATGGGGCAGTAAGCTTTTGAAGAAAATTGCATAAGTATGGTGTTTACTCTTGTGATTTTTCAGTTTTTTTCGATTTTTTTTCAAAAACGGCTCTAACGATTTTTTTTAAACTTCACAATTTTATTATATATGTAATGTGTATTGTTGTGAGGTAGATGATTTTCCAGTTGAATACCTCTAAAATGGGCTTCTTTTGTTTTTTAATAACAACTATTTTAAATAGAACATCCGGTATATTATTACATATTGGAATTCGACTTAGAATTTTAGAGAAAATTTGTCTTTTCAACTAACTCTCTATTTTGTACGGTTCCTGTAGAAATTGTAAATGTTTGACAAATGCTTAAAAATTAAAAATCTAATTTTTGGCTAATTATAAGATCACTGTAAAAGGAAGTTGTGTGCGTGTACCACGCCAGATTTTTTAATATTGAAACAGGCCAATGCGTGTCAGCTATATTTCTATATTTTATGCCTTTTTATTATACACATTGCCAGTAACAAGCCTAACTGTATCTTTTATGTATTAGTATGTTAAGTTGGCGCATAGCATAGGCAAGCGAAACGTGTTGAGTGTGCATGCAGCATGGTGTATGTGCGGGTGTACTGTGATTAAACGCGCAATATAGTTATTCCAGAACGCTAAGCGATAACCAAAGGGCAACGCAGCATTTTCCGGGGAATTACATTGACGCTGTGAATAGACTGCAGAGTCAGTCAGCGATAGACTCCCATACAGTGCGTGCGACCTGCAGGAGCCACATCCAAGATCGCATATAGTATGTGCGATCTGCATGAGTCGTAAACAAACTCCTATAAAGTGTCTTGCAAGCTGCAGGTTTCGCAAGAAAGCCCTACAATAGTGCGTTGTGAAACATCAGAAAAGCGTTGTGGGAAGTTCATTCTTTGGGGCTACATTGTAAAAGGTTTGCTCCCGCATTCAGGAGAAGGAAGTTGGGCTCTGCAGCCAGGTTATTTTATACCTACGAAAAACTGCTACAAAACAAAAGGCGATTGCCACGGTTTTGGGTGTAGCACTCATGCCATGTGTCATATCAAGAAAGCAGGGGATTTACCGGCAAGCAGCTGACGCACGTTCACTGTGGCAACATTCACCGTAATCCGCAGTGAGCATCAAGCGGGTTAATTTGTGCCTCGTAAGCAAAAATTACAAGAATAGACAGCGTCACGTAGTCCAATTCAATTCCGCGGCATAAACATTAAACTTGGAATTAACATTTGAATTTTGGCGTTCTATTTAAACCATACTGTAGGCTATAGAGTATAGCTTTTGTATTGCGTATTTCTTATGTGTGTATTTGTTGGTGTTTGTGCTTTATTGCAGATTATATGCCTTTTTATGTAAACGGTTGGACTTTTTATTGTCATTGTGGTTGCCTTTGTAAGTACAGCATTTCAGGTGTCCATGAGCTGGCCTTAAACAATATTAGCTTTCCCTTAGCCACACTGGTGGTGTAAAAAGAATCCCATAGCTCACCGACTGAATAAGCTAGCAAACCCAGGTCATTTTAACGTAATAATTCAGTAGGTGAAGGGCTAGGCAAAAAGGCCGCATTTCAATATTTAGTTTTTCCAAAAAATATACGTCTTTAAATGTTATCAAGTTATAATGAATTTGTCTCTCTTGGGAAGGAACTAATGGAACGATCACAAATTGCATTTACTGTTTTACTTATTATCATGACATTTCCTGTGCTTGGAAGAATGCTTAGGTTTAGGTGATAAACTTAGCTTCTTAATATCATTGGATATATTGCCTTCAAACAGGTATTTTCAAGGTTTTATTATTTAGAGAATTAATTTGTACTTATATGAATGTACTTCTTTTGCCTTTGAACAGGTAAAAATGTTATTAATTCAGTTAGGTAGCTATTTGTTTATCTTGAAGAGACACTGAATTACACCATAGAATATTTTGTCTTACATCTTTACTTATTACCTCAAAACACTATGGTTCCTTCTTTGTGGAAATGAAAACACATCAATGCTTAACTTTTAACTTAAAACTCTGATTTATCAGCTAAACAAGATTAACACTGACGTGACAATGACTTGAGTGAACTAAACCTGAGGAACGTCTCCATGAAAATAAAATATAACCACAGCAGGCTATACCTGTTCTTTTCATGCTTGCATTAGATTTAACGAAAAATTGTAGCATTGATTATTTTGTTCCTGTACTATTTAATTGTATTCAATAAAAAATATTGTAATTAGTAACAAATTAAAACATTAATGTTGACTAATTTAACAGTAGCATGTAGATTACGTATTTCATTGTGTTCCAATATAATATGGTAATTTCTATGTTTTATGTACCTCCCATATTTGTTTTTTACTTCCTTTTACTATAAAGGAAGTATTGGATTCACCCCAAAAATTCGAAATTGAGTTTTCAACAGATCTTCACGTTTTAGAGTCCCCTGATCCCCATATTTTTTTTCATTGGTCTGTCTGTCTGTCTATGTGTCTGTCTGTGTGTGTGTGTGTCTGTCTGTGAACAGAATATCTCAAAATCGAAAAGAGGTATGGCGTTGAAACTTCATATATACGTTTTGTGTACTATGTAGATGAGACAGCAAGCTTTTGAAGAAAATCGCATAACCGGAAGTAGGTGTTTACTCTTGTGATTTTTCAGTTTTTTTTCGATTTTTTCAAAAACGGCTCTAACGATTTTTTTTAAACTTTACATTTTTACTACATTTTTAATGTGTATTGATGTGAAATGGGTGATTTTCCAGTTGAATACTTCTAAAGTGGGTTTCTTTTGTTTTTTTTCTATTTTTTTTTATTAACTCCTATTTTAAATAAAACACCCAGTATATTATTACATTTTTGAATTCACCTTAAAATTCTAGAGAAAATTTGTCTCTTCAACTAACGCTCTATTTTGTACCGTTTTTGTAGTATTTTTAATTTTTGAAAATTTTTGACAAATGGCTAAAAATTAAAAATGAAATTTTTGACTAATTATAAGAACACTGTAAAAGGAAGTTGTGTGAGTGTATCACACCAGATTTTTATTGTTGAAATATATAGAATGTGGACTTTCATGGCCATTGTCCATTAAATTAGGAGCGTCCGGGTGATGCAAAAACGGTATCTTGGCAGACACTATAAAATATGGTGGTGAAAAATTACACGAAGAACTGTGGAAGCTCATTAAAAGAATTTGGCAAGATGAAAAAGAACCCGAATCATGATCCAGAGCAATTTTGCATCTTATGCACAAAAAAGGCGACAACCTGTCTTGCGACATATGAAATAATGGCAAATGGAATAAAAGAATGAACATAATAAGTTAGTACATGTTGTGTTCATAGACTTCAAGCAAGTTTATGATACAATAAACAGAAATAGGTTATTCAGTGCAATGGAAACGTTAGAAATACCTAGATAACTGATAACACCGGTAAATATGACACTTAACAATACAGAAAGTTTTGTAAGGATACATGGAAATATATAGAGTTCTTTCAAAGTAGAAAGAGGGATTAGGCAAGGAGATTCAGTGTCACTGCTATTATTTATCCCAAAGAATAAGCTGGATTGGTCATATACAAAGACTCCCTCGTGGAAGGACGACCAAAGATGCTGCGTGCGGGGTTTATAGGAGTAAGTAGAAAAGGACAACCAAAGAAAAATGGATTGGTGCAGTGGAAGACAATTTAAGACAACTCAATATACAATACTGGACGGAACTTGCAAAGGACAGCAAACAATGAAGAGCAGTTGTCAACCAAGGCCTAAAGGGCCTGTAGTGCTAGTATGAATGGCGAAAATTTAAATTTAAGGTTTTTGGTAGTTTTAATATCTAAATTCAAGAAATAAGCAATTTATTAATAATACTTTATTCGCAAAATTAAAAAAAATAATGATATAAAAATAAAACAATTATTATTCACTAACAGAATTTCCAAAACTATTAAAAACATTTATAGTCTAATGGACGGATGCATATATTGCATGTTTCATTTTCATTGCATATTCAGTAAAAAATAATAACATCTAAATGCATTTACAAGCAATTAGTACAAAAATACAAACTGGCTACCGAATAGATTCAAGCTTCTTACTAATACAACTTCGCCTTACACCTAACGGTATAAAGGCATAGGATTAAGTAAAGTACTTAACTTAAGACTAATTGCTTAGTATCGCTATTTTAAAATGCATTTACAAAATATATAATTAACACATTTATAATATTAATATAAACATAAAATAATCATATATAATACTATAAGTAATCAAAGTTATGTCGATTATTTTTGGGATAGTAGATATCATGAAAGTCCATTGCGTTTGGTACAAGTTGCGGAGCAACGAGTCCTATTGCAAACCCAACCTTGACTTCTAATAGTACAATAGTCACTACAATTTATTTTGGTTGGCTATGAAATGCAAAATCTGACGTTTTCATTGGCCCACTTTTGACAGATGACAGGTGAACTGAATAGTCAATAAATAACAAACCTAGCAATAGCTTATTTTTCTTAATACTTTAATGTGGAATAAAATGTCATAATTAAGTTACTGTATTCAACACACTTGAATTAGTTATCTACAGAAGTCTACAATTATTTTATATGATTTTAATTTCATCTCAAAACAGAACTTAATATTGAGAGATTAAAAAAAAATGATCCTCAGCGAGCTGTGGAAATTCAAATGTACGAATAATATCTTGGTGGCATTGTAAGTCTATGTCAAATTCGAGGTTAGCAGGTTAGGTTTTCCGTCAGTTTTGACAGAGACTGACGCAAAACATAACCTGCCAACCTCGAATTTGACACAGACTTACAGTGCCACCAACATATTATTCATATGTTTGAATTTCCACAGCCTGCTGAGGATCAGTTTTATTTTTATCTCTCGAGTAATTAAACAAGAATAGTATTAATATTCGACTCTAAAATAAAAAAACTTTCAGGCATGAAAAATCTACTGAAATATATGCAAGTGTTGAGCTCTAAAATACATAATTTTTTAATCTAAACGTTAATTTTTCAAAGAAACCATAAATGTGCGTTGTCCAGGTATATGCCTTATTTTTGTAGTCATCTACAATAGATGAGAAAAGTGTAACACACAATGAAATTTGGTAGTACTGGAATGTTTCCAAGCAAACAAAATATGTATGTAATAAAATGCCATAAGGTAGATTTTAAAGCTCCTCATTTTTGTGTGTCAATATATTTGAGTTGTTTCCAAGCCACTCTTGTAAAATTTAGGAGTTTTAGATCTATTTACATCTAGAAAGGGTAGGGTTGCCAGAAGTATCAGAAGAAAAAACCCGACAGGATTTTTTTAAAGATTTGTTTTAATCATACTACAGAAATTACAAAGTATAATCCGTTCACGACCTTTTTGGAACAGAGTTTGTAATGTAGCATGCTGTGTGGATGCTTAATTATAATTGAATATTAATATCCAGATATCTAAAGGGTATCATGGGATAACAGTTGGTGAGAGATTACTGGTGGTAGTAGCAATAGGCAACCAGGGGTTTGTTTACTGCAAGTGAAAAAACTTCTTTAATTTTGAATAATCTACGTTTAATAAGTCACATTAAGGGCTAACCTTCCTTTAATTGTGAGAGTAATATTGTATATTTGGTACGTGATAGCAAGATAGCCTTCTTTACGATCAAATTTGACCAAAGATCACAATTATTATTCATATTATAATTTCAAGATTATTTGAAACCATTTGAAGTGGTAATTGGTACTTAAACCAGCAGTAAGTGAAAGTGAGAGTGATTATGGCATGCTGTACTACCGTTTATCAAGATATTAAGAGGTACGAGAGCTACAACGAGCTATTTTGAGTCTTCAACAACTCAAGGGAGGTGTTTGACGACTGCAAATCAGTTAGGAGCTGATAGAAAATACACTCAAGGTACAAGTGAGTCTTCGTGAAGGTTAGTGTATTTTTATTAACAAGTTTGGTACGACAAAATTAGTGGAAAGCATTGTAATTTAGGTTTAGAGAGCAATTTAGAATATTAAGTTTTCTAAATTTGCTTTGATTCGGGTACTCGACGTTTTCGGCCATTATAAGTAGAAATTATATCATTTTGGTCTAGGTATCCGTAATTAATTTTAACCTCAATTTGGAAAAAGTAATTTGATTAAATAATTTGACATTTAGTTTTGATTGATTGTATTCATTGTCAAACCAAGCATAATAATACAATCTAACTTAAAAGAAGGTTCTATTAAAAGTACTAAGGAGTGTGATTGACAAAGAAGTCAATACAATAATAATTTTGTAATTCAGTATTCAATTATAAAGAGATTCATTATTATAACCTTTACTTATTCAGCTGAGGAAAATAGATTCTGATTTGCTCAATAAACTGACTAGCCGAGGTAATTTTAAATAATAGTCAAGTGACATAATTTCAATCATATTTTCATATGTGAGATATGTCAATTTTGAAAGTAATTCAAAAGCAACAAGGTAAGTGTTTAATACATTATTTTAGATATTACTTCTGTTAACTAAGCAATAGGGTATATATCCAATTGACTAATTGTAATAACCGTTCGAAAAAGAGTTATAAAACAAGTTGGCTATGATTTTTTCTTTTCCTGTTGGACTAACTGATTCGGTGATGCAGCGGATGCAACTTTTTTTTTTGTCAGTGTCTGTTTGAGATTTTCTTGCCACCACATTGCCAGATTTGTTATTTTAATATTCGCAAGAAAATAAATGATTTATCAAGTGTGTAAAAATAATTTTAATTTCCGTCAAATGAGAAGTCAAAATGCCCAAAATAATTTTGTTACAACAAAAAATTTCCATTAAACGATGCTACTTCCAATTTAAAAAGAACGGACCACATTTAAAAGAACACGAGTTCATGTAGACTGGAGAATATATTTGCTGTACCTTAAAAAATTAAAATATACAGTACCCCCCCCCAAGAAAAGCGCCCTTTCGTGCTTTCCAAGAATACTTCGATACTCAGCATCACTCCGTTTCGCTAATACAATGAAATGCTATGAACCAGTTATTTATAAAAAAAAAAAAAAATACAAAAAAATACAAAGAAAATTTTTTTTGCCGACGACCATAGCTCAAAAGTTGATGTTGCCTTCATTTTCGGAGGATCTATCGTATGAAAACGATCCAAGACTTCAGGAAGGTTCGTGGCGACCGGAATCGTGTACACATACGAACATACATCCCCCGCACAGCACGTTTAGGCACCCCCCAATACGGGGGATTGATCTAGTGGGCTGGGATCTTCACCAAAAAATCCGCACAGCCGAGACGGAGATTTGATATAGTGGGTTCATTAGTCGGTTGGCTCGAATTTTAGAGATATTTGACTCAGAGTGGTTTTCGATATGAGGGAATTTCAATACTTCGTACACTTCGTGTCGAAGTAATTTTGGAAAGGAAAGACAATCCAGCGTAATGTATAATAATTTACTACCTACCTACGTATTACTATTTTAGTGTTGAAATGTTATGTGGCAGATGTGAAAATCAAAATGAAGTAAAATCAGCAAGCCATCCATTTGACAAGATATTTTGTTAATTTCTATAAGACCAATATCGCTCAATTGTTCTACTAAATGTATTTGGCATCAATTTGTGATGTCTTTATCCTTCCACACCAGCAAGCAAGCAAGCAAGCATGTAAAATAAAGTGGCATGTTCATATCACATCATGTACACAATTCTTATGCAAATTGCACTAAACATTAATATCGAATGCTTTTCTTATTATGCATTAGTTCTCATTTTCGTTTCTGTCGTCAATTGTCAAATCATTTCAATTTTTTATCCTTAATTTAAACAGAGATCGGGCAACAATGCACCTATTCAGAAAATATAACCTTAAACTGAAAACAACCTAACCAATTTCCATGAGGGAGTTTTGTTACCACAAAGGTACTGCCAACAAAATTACTAGATGGTCATAGCCTCACCTGACCCAAAAAGATCGTGAATGGCTTATAATAGGAATAAGGCATCTGTCCAGTTTTCCTAATTTTTCTAAACCGGACAGATGCCGAAAAAACGTATGGTTTGGTCGAAAACTGGACATTGGCAACCATAAGAAAGTGGCATGTTGTTTTCACAATTTTAAATTTCCAAGTTAAGTGCGGTTATGTTTCTCTGGTATATTTATATCAACAGTTCAAAGACATTACATTATTATATCAACACATTACTACTGAGAATAACGGATATTAATATTTTAGTAGAATTGTAATATCAACTAGGTTAAAATAAAATGTCAAGTCGTATATACAACTTAACCACACTTTTAATTGTTGTTTTGGCATTGTGCATTAGAGATGTCTCTCTTGTGTAAGTTGCCTTAGTGTACCTGTATAATACTTTAATACTTTAGTAAGAGTAGGGCAAACAGCGAAAAATTTAGGATCATTTTTTCATGGCTACCAAGATTTAATGATATATTGAAAAACAAGGTTGGTAAAACTGACACACGAGTTGTCAGTTTCATCAAATTCAAGGTTAGCAGGTTAGGTTTTGCATCAGTCTGCAACCTGCTAACCACGAATTTGATGAAACTGGCCACTTGTGTGTCAGTTTTACCAACCTTGTTTTTCAATATCATTAAACATTGGTAGCCATGAAAAAATGATCCAAAATTTTTCGCTGTTTGCCCTACTCCTACTAAGTATTATACAGGTACACTAAGTTACCTTAAGATCACTAGATCAACACACTAAAGTGTAAGGTACCGCCACACTTCTTGCACAATTTTCTCACGCTGGGGATTAAAATAGTTATTTGTACAACTAGTTTTGAAAGTCATAGTTTTTTCATGAATTTGCAGTTTGATTAACGAGGGCGAGGGCCTTTCAAAACGTGTTGTACACGTAGTTTTTTTGCATAGTGATCTCTTCTAACTCGAAATTTAGTCGAAAAGGACTTCGGAATTTAGAATTCACGTTTCAATAAAATAGTTTAAAAAAGTGATACTTCTCTTCACGATTTTTCATTTAAAAAAGATGACTTTTGGAATCACTATGCACAAAACATAATCTAAAAATATTTTGACTTGACTTTGACAAATACCACTGCTGAGCGATAATAAGTGACATAACCTAACTTATTTGTGACTATACAGCTGTGCTAAAACTATTGTTTTCCTTATTGCACTTGGGACATTTGCACTTGTTATCTATATCTTAAAATTTTCTCACGCAAGGAATGGAATGGCGATACCTCACATTTAGTGTGTTCATCTAGTGACCTTAAGTTGCCAATACTACATGTAATGTCACGACTTTTCCTGTCTATTATTAAATAATAATAGGATAACAGTCCAAAAACATTAATTGCGATATGACCCGAAAATATTCAACTAAATTTGTACAAGTGATGATTTAAATAAATTTGAATAATAGGATCAGGCACATCATTCAACATGTTTATTATTTTCATATGTCTAAATTTGATTGGTTCATCTCCAACACGACGTTTTAGCAGAGAAATGGCACTTATTAAACAAGCATTGGATAAACTAGTTTCAATCATAGCTTCCACTATAGTATAGCAACTATTCTCGTATGTTTCTCCGTGGCCAAGTATAAAATGTTTAACGAATGAACTCAATACATCACAGAAAACATGAATAACAGCAACGCCATAACTATGCGACAGTGAATTACTAAGCTGCGACAGTTTTTTACCAATTTGATGTGGCGATAAGCTCTCATTGACTTTATCAAGATACAAAAGAGACAACTGTAAATATAAATACTGATCAAATGCTTTCTGTGGTTCTATGTAACTATTCCATACAGCGGTAAAAGTTGACAGGATTGGTTTTGAAATACAGTTTTGACGAAGAAATTCAGAACAAAATGTTTTTAAAAAGTTGTCAGCAATATATCTTGAACTAACATTTTCCATCCAACCTCTCACTACTGGAAACACCACATTCAAGTACTGCTCTAGTTCCGGCTCAGAATTGCAATATATTATAAATTTGCATGTGAAGGAGTGAAGGGTAAATAGAAACTGCTTAAAATTTATAACATCATCAAATTTTAGCACATATTTATTAATAATACTGCAACAAAATTCCTTAGGGAGAATTTGAATTACCGAGCAGGAAAGTGAACGTAGCAACTGAAACTTATGAGCGTCCCCATATTGTGATTTTTCCAAAAACGCCCAAACAAACAGCACATACTCTACAGTATACTTGAGTAGAATCTTGTCGATTTGCATCAATATGTCAACAACTTCTTTATCATCCACATCTACTGCCTCTACATTGGATTTTACTAATTTCCACAAAAAATCGTCTGGGTCTTGAAGAAACAATCTGAAGCTTCCCTTTAATAGAAATTTTCGTATCGATGAATTCTGTTCTGTTTCCATAAATTTGGTAAACATATCAAAAATTAGCGCCTTATCCAAAACTCTCAAGGTGAGATGGAACGCATGTTTGCGAATTGAAACAGCTTGTCCAGCTAGCTGATAAAAGAACTCGGGTAATGTATTTTCATTTATATTCCCGCATACAGAGTATAAGGAACTTTGAATTAATTTCAAATAGTCTCCCTTACAGAACTGTAAAATAGTTTCTAGTGCAAGAGAAGGGGGAATAATGTTTCTCAAAGAACCAGCAATCGCAATTTGGTATTTATATCTCCTTCTGCTTTCCTCATTTTGAGTATCTACTTTTAGGTCTGTTGGATAATAATCAGCCGACATGTGTAGAAATTGTTCAGTAGTCATTAAATATGATAAAGCAGTTATTGCATTGCGTTTGTCATTGTCTTTCGCTTCTGAATTTAGCAAATCTAAACAAATCGCAATTACTTTTTGAGGAATTTCAAGATGAAAATAATTCCTACAACATCTCCAAAAATAGTGATTGGGATATTGCAATGCCAATTTTGTTATTGCTTCAGCATAATGCACCATTGTAAGAGTTTTATATTGGAGCAACCAATTTAAGATTTTGCGATTATTAAAATTTATACTCAAGTTTTCCACGCATGCACTTCTCAAACTAGCTGACAATTCATCCAGTTGCGATTTAAGACAGTAAACAATAATTGGCTGAATACGGTTGACGCACTCACATTGTTTTAACACTGACTTAAATGACTCAATAGCATCAGAATAATTAACAATCGTAAAACGATCTTCTGGGTGGCGTTTATTCCAATCAATTAAAGCTATCAAGAAATCTATATTCCGATACTTCAAATTCTCTCCCACAAATATTTGTGGAAGTAATTCTCCAATTAGCAGCAGGCACTGTTTTTCAAAACTAGGGTTATTTTTAAACAAATTCATTTCGGCGCTTCGTATTTGCAAATACTCCGTTAGGAACTGATCTATTGCAAGTTCTTGTAAAAGGCGATAGTGAATATATGCTAAAAGAAAATGAGCAACAGGACTAAAACTTTCACCATTTATATCAAAAATTTGAATAAGTTCGTTGATGGTAAGCCAATGTTCTTCTGTCAGCTCCTCAAGCGTAAAAGAATTTTTAAGAGCAACTAAAAAATGATGACGTACGGAACAGTGATCATTGCGGTGTTGAGCAAGTACATACTTGCAAACGCTTATTAATGCTGCTGTGTCCTTATTGATTTTGCACGTTTCAACCAGTAACGTAAGAAGGTCAGCTCTAGTTTTAATATCTGAAGTTAATGAAATTCGTTTTTTTAGCAGCGGAATAGCCTGATCGGTACTTAAATACGCAACCCAACGATCGTCAGAAATGTAAGGGGGTTTTAATTTTATACTTTGTCGTTTTTCAAGTGGAGCTAGATCTAATATCGCTAATGTAATGCATTTTGGATGTTCCCATAAGTTTATACCGTATGTTTGTTTAAAAGTATCTTCTAATAAACCTAACTTTTGCGTATCTGATGGCAACTTCTTTATGAACGAATATAGAAAAGAAGATGAATTTGAAAACTGTTCAATCGTTACTGGAAATAATCTTGAATAAAATTCTTTGAAATCTTGTTTTAGGCTCTTATAACACTGTTTTTTATGTAAAAGTTGGTACAGATTATCAGCCTTGCTAATAATACTTTCTTTATTAGCACATATAAATTTATTAGTTGCTCGCCATCCCAAACGCAGTGATGGATTATACTTCTCATATAATTTTAAAAAGTTCGGGTCATTAGTTGTAGCAAGATAGAGAAACGTATTACGGTGAATAGTTGCAATGCTACTGTCACTCATAGTTGAATTCAGTATTTCAAAAATTGTTTCCACTAGTTCAGGATGTTTTCTTATGATAATTAACAGTTCTCTTGGCTGTACTTTCTGACTACACTTCGAGATAAACTTCAAGATTAAATGTGTGCTGCAAGACGGCAGCAGTTTCAAAGCTAAGTACAAGCCGTAGTTTTTATGGATGGCTTCAAAAAATAAATCAGACTGTTCAGGATCACTTAAACACACCGCCAACTTGTTCACAATTTTCACTTTTACACTGAAGGATACATGAGGAAAAATTAAAGTTACCAACTGTTCACCGGTGAAACTTGCAAATGCTCGCCCTAATAACCATCGTTTGCCTTTCAGCACCTTCTTAATTAGAACGGGATTTTCACTTTTCAGTACATCTAGAAGATCGGGAATTTTTTGAAAATACAAAAGAACTTCCACTTTAAAAGTCTCCTCGAGGGGGGTTTTTGGGTGAAGGGAGGAGAAATCCACTTCATTGCCATTTTGCAGCGACTTCTTTGTTTGGTTGAGAAGTAGAAACAAGTTTTTACGCCTTTCCCCTACCGTTGTTCCAGTTAATGAATGGAAACTGGAAATGAATCTTTTGGTCACAGTCATGATGAATGAGTTTTAGGTAGTCTGCAAATAAAGCAAGGTATAGTTGAAATGACGAATTAAGAGGGTAGTTTTAAAATGAATCACACACATTTGTGGCCAAAACAAAAATAAAGCAATGTGAGCAATAAGTTCAAGTGTAATTAATAATAACAATTTATTTCACCATCAAACGTAACTCAAGAATGACTATATCATGTGAGAGTATAATTAGAACAATCAGTTTTGTCTTAATATGTTATTACTTAATATAAACGTCTTAAATTATTTTTTTGTATACTGGTCTAGTAGATACTATCTACCAGCTTAGCACCAAGTCCGGTAGGTAGATTCTTATGACCTAGTCCAGTAGCATGTAACAACCGCCCTTGAAGACGCCTGGCAGCTCCTAACGACGCCCTTAACGACGTCCGGTAGCACTTAGCAATACCTGTGATTCGTATTATACGTTTGGCAATACTGTAGTAAATTGTTGCTGGCACTCTACACCGCAAGGTAAATGAGGTTACAGATTATACATACTATCAGTCGATATCACATTCGAGGTTAGCAGGTTAGGTTTTTCGTTAGTCTGACACACTGACACAAAACCTAACTTCGAACTTGACAGAGACAGCGTCACCAACAATATACTTCAGAACTGCCAAACATAACAAGAATCAGAGCATTTTTAAAACAAATAGTTTGAGATAATTCTTAAATAAAATCAAATCAAAATGATTCTTGTTCGGGCTCGACAGTGATGTACCAGTTCGACCATAAACGCTTAGCTACCGGCCTAATATTGTAAATAACTATTACAGAACAAATGCTAATTCAAACTGCAAACATGATTTTCAGGGGTGATACATAAAAAATAACAATATTAACACTATGTTTGGTACTATGATGATGATGAATGTGGTATGGTGTGTAGCGATGGGCAAAGGAAATTTTCCCAATTTGGAATATTTTTAAAATGGGAATTTTCCCGGGAATATTCCTCCAAGGTTAAATAAATTTCCGTTACAGGGAATTTATTTTTTATGCAAGTTTATTCACCCCGGTCGTCGTCGACGTCAACAACACGAGTTTACGTGAGTGCTTATTTTGACGTTGTCCGGGTATTAGCCTGCAACAGTTTAGTTTTTGAGGGTCTCAAATAATGTTAGATCATGTTAGATGTAAAATAGCGTTATTTGGTAACCGTAAACAAATAAAACAAGTTGTGTCATGTCGTAATCGTAACATTCATAACAAGTGCAACCTACTAACAATTAACAATTCTAACAAACAAAAATGGGAAGAAAATGTGCTGAAATTAGGAAGTGTTTTAATATCAAAAATAAGATGGCTGAATGCAAATTTTGTAAGACTGTTTATAAAGTGTTAAATGCTACTAAAATGCAAAGACACATAGAATAGCTATTTATGCAACAAGTGCTAAAAGTCGACGTTTATGCGCGAGACATGAAAATTATGAAACGAAGCCGAAGGCTGAGTTTCATAACATGTCTCGCGCATAAACGACTTTTAGCACGCGTTGCATACAATATTTTATCTACGACCTTAATTTTACCGTTATTAATCCATAAATATCGATTTAAGAAAGCTTCGCATCTGCGACGCTTTTAATTTATGTCATAATGAATAGTAGCCTATGCCGCGGTGGCGATTGTTTGGCCACGCCCGTGCTGTCAAGTGAGTTACGAAATGTAATTATTGATACTCCACATATGACTGTATTCATTACATAACGCTTTAATTATTTCAAAAACGCTTTACCTGTAACGCAAGAAGCAACTAGAATAGCTTTACAACTTCACTTGCAGTTCGAAATTGTAGTTTTGAACCTCGCTTCACTTTTAGCACATGTGCTAAAAGTAAACAGTTGATTTCTTTAAACACGGTAAACTATAAAACGTCACTTTTAGTGAAACAAGCTAGCGCTAAAAGGCCTACTTTTAGTAGTGGTCGTAGATAAAAATGTTTTAAATGCCCTTCAGAAATAAGAAACAATTTTTCGAAAACGAGTGTGCAATCAGCAGAAAAAGTTGTTCTAGTGCCGCCTATAGAAGAAAAAATGGACCAAGCCCAAACTGTCCAAACGGAAACTGCTTCTCAAAGTTCTTCAAGCTCAACATTCATGAATCAAGGGCACGGCCGTAAAGTTTCTACACCATCCGGATCCTTCGCAATGAACTCTTTTTTGGATTCCATGACTACAACAGAACAGGTAGAATTTGTTATTGTAATCCAGAATGTAGGTAAACTTAAATTGACAAAACGTTTTATTTTTGCAGGTTCAAACTGATGAGGATTTGGCTCGGGCAATTTTTGTCTCTGGTACACCATTTTCTATCGTAGAACATCCATTATGGATAAAAGTATTTAAAAAATTAGGTCCATCATATAAACTGCCAAGTAGACGGAAACTATCAAGTACACAAATAGATAGAGAATATAATACAGTTCAATCAAGTGTAAATAACTTGCTAGATGAGTCAAAAAATCTAAATCTGCAGTTGGATGGGTGGAGTAATATTCGAAATGAGAGCATTTTAAATTTCCTTGTTACAACTCCAATCCCTGTGTTTGTTAAATTTGTTAATACAAAGGATAATCGCCATACTGGGGAATATTTAGCAAATGAGATTGACAAAGTACTAATACAGTACGTCGAAATTTTTTTTGTCTTAATTGGCGATAATGCCTCAAATATCCAAAGGGCATTCTCCATATTAAAGGAACGTTATCCACATATATATAATCCCATTAAGGTGCATTGCGCATACTTTGCATTTGTTATGTGGGGATATTTTAAAATTAGAATCTGTCATTAAATTCACTAACCAAGTGACAAACATAATTAAATCAATACGAAGTTCACAGATACTTAGTGCCATTCTCGAAAACATTAAAAAAGAGAAAGATTGTCATATATCTCTTAAACTCTCATGTAAAACCAGATGGGGCCGTCACCTCAGCTGTCTAAAAAGTATGCTGTTATGTAAGCCTTCTTTACAATCTTTGGCTGTGAATGAAGCTGCGGCTGAAATATTGGGGAAATCAGCGAAACAAACTCTTCTAGACGATGATGTGTTTTGGACAAGAATTACCAATTTCCATAATTTGTTAAAACCTATTTGCCAATGGATTGTACAATTACAAACCGATGAACCAATCATACACAGAGCTTATGAAGCATTTGCAGACATAGATCGGTGCTTAACTGAAGAACTACCACGATCATTGCTGACAAAGGTAGAGGAAAACAAAGTCCTAAATTCATTTAATGGAAGAAAGAAAAAAGCCATAGGACCCATTCACTATGCGGCAGACATCCTCAACCCAGCTTCTCAAGGTCACAGGTTGACAGAGAAAAAGATTATTAATGGAACCGAGTTTATTGATTCTGTAGCTTCACAGATGAATCGCATTGATGATACCCAAGTTATGGTAGAGTTTGCAGGATACAGATCCAAAAGTTCCGGAATGTGGGCCAAAGATTTTCTATGGAAAAGTATTGACAAATTATCTCCACTAATCTGGTGGAAAGGAATGTGCAGTACCACCCAATTAAGCGATGTGGCAACTAAGATATTGTCTGCTTCAATATCATCTGCGGCTACTGAACGTTCTTTCAGCTGTTTTAGCTGGATTCACTCAAAAAGACGAAATAGGTTAACTTGCAATCAGGCAGGAAAGTTAACATACATCTCGCATAACTGGAAGTTATTAAAAAACAACCAAACAGAACAATCCGAGCAAGAGCAATGTTCATCATCATCATCAGCCGCAAAGAAATTGAAACTCACTGTTTTGACTGCTGAACCAGCAGAAACAATTTCAATTTCTGATTCAGAAACGTCATCAGATAGTGATGACGATGATGAAGAAATTGAGAATTTAAGTGAAGGTGAGGATGACTCTACTGAAACTGAAAATGAAGAGAATGGCGATAGCATGTAATAAATTTTTTTTTACATAACGGGTTTACGCATTTGTACCTTATTTTTATGTATGAGTATGTTACGTTTTACATCGTTTGTTGTGTTTGTATATGTTATGTTTATTTACTTTACTTTAAGTTTGGATCAGAAGCTTAATTTATTTTTCCTTTTTTACATATTGTGGGTATGTAAATGTGAGTATGTGTCCATTAGTCCTTTATACTTATAAGTGTAAAATCTCACATCAACATACCTATAAACTTTTTAGGGTTTGGTTTAGTTTTATTTGTTTTGTTTCTGAATTTTTATGTTTATTTAATGATCTCAATAGTCACTATCAAAGTTAGTTATCAAAAACTAACTAGATTTGTATTATTTCTTTTATTTTATTTTTTTCAGTTTTGGAATAAATGAAGCTGTTGACTTACAAAAAGTTGTTTTATTGCCCATTGTACACATTACTTTACAACCTCTACTCTCTACTCATCATATACATAGAGGTTTTCACTTAAAACTGAAAATTCCCCGAAAATTCCCATTTTGGAAACATTCTTGGGAATATTTCCATTCCAAGGAATATTCCCAAAACATAAATTTCCGGGAATTTACCAGCACTAATGGTGTGTGGTCCTACATTTTTTATTAAATGATTTAGTTTCTTTTTTTTTACTTTCTAAAATGAAAAATAGTCGAGTTGTGCACATTATCATCTTCAATACTGTAACTTTAAAAAATAATGTAGTAATCAAAAAATTAAAGATTAATGGAGAAGAACTACGTGGTACACTGCAATTTTTAAACAAAGAGCTAAGAGTACACGTTAAGCTCGACGAGGTGTACAAAGTAGGCAAAGTGGACGAAAACTAGCATCAGTCAATACAGTACAGGACCCTAATAAGATGACCCAGGCGGGTGAAATGAACCGAGAGAAATGAAAAACAACAGATGTATTTAGCAACATGGAATGTTCGAGGTACCTTTAGCGAAGGAAAACTGATAAACCTGGCAAAAGAAAGTATCAGATACAAATAGCAGTGGTCCAAGAAACGAAGCAGAGAGGCCATTTTATAGCTGAAATCAAAAACTATACTATTTATAATAGCAGAGGAGAAAATAGGCTCTTGGGAACTGGATTTTTTAATAGAGAACCACCTTAAACATAGGGTTATAAACTTTAATCCAATGAACGAAAGAATGTGCTCCATTCGTTAAAGAGGGAAGTACTGGAAAATAATCATCATAAATGTGCATGCATTAAAAATAATGATAAACATTGATGA
Source organism: Agriotes lineatus (assembly GCA_940337035.1). Lineage (NCBI taxonomy): Eukaryota > Metazoa > Arthropoda > Insecta > Coleoptera > Elateridae > Agriotes > Agriotes lineatus. Next base: position 101,858 of record CALNHX010001447.1, read on the forward strand.
AACAAACACATGATGATTGTAATTGTAGACAGATTTAAACCTACAATAGGCAACCATAGTTTGCACAAGGAAACCAATAACAACAGCATACAGCTAATAAACTTTGCAAGCGAAAGAAAAATTCAATTTAAGAAGCACATATTACCCCCACAAGACAATTCATAAGGGAATGTGAATCTTCCCTAATGCTGAGACTGTAAACCAGATTGACCACATACTAGCAAAGGAGAGAGACATAAAATGCATCAAAAATGTAAGGTGCCAAAAAAGTCAAACGAGGACTCTGATGGTTAGAGTAAAGGTGATTTAAGAAATGCCAAAGGAGGAAAAGAAGAGGAAAGAAGCCTATGGAAAGATGAAGACAAAGAGACAGGAAGAATTTGCTCAGATACAAGAAACAAGGAAAAAATGCAGAAGCCCCTACATATGAAGAAGTGGAAGAAGTTTTAAGAGCACTAAAAAATAATAGGAGCCCAGAAGAAGATGGGGTAGTGACAAACAGCTGAAGTACAGAGGGAAGAAAATGCACAAGGAAATACATGTTCATTAAAAAAGTTCATAAAGGCACATTTCGTGTGAGCAAACAGTTGGTTATTTATTCATTTTCATAGCAACGTGCACTTTCACCACTAGTTGCAAAAGTTGCAACCTTCACATAGGGTATGCTAGTGTGAAAATAGCTATTTTCATATGCGTGAGTAAAAAAAATACTTTCATGTACTTTGATAGTACAGTCGAAATAGCACTAAAGGTGGCATAATAAGAAAAAAAAACTTATATGACTAAAAGTGTTCGTAACTATAGTCTGTTCACTAAACATAAAAACACAAATGGCCTTTGATTTCTAGAATTTCATTAGTGTACTTCCAAAATGCATTTTTTGTCTAGGAATGAACTTACAAAAAGTTACTAAAACAAATAGGTTAAAAGTGTGACATTTAACTAGCATCCGTCATAACTACTTTTAAAGATGTTACACAAATACTGTGTTGGATACTATTGATGTAGCATTTATTAATAGGTATTTTTATTACATTTTATCAAACTTCAGACAAGAATTTCCAGAATAGTATGTACTTTGACACTGTGTTACGTGCTAAAAGCATTTTGGCACTATACCAGTAGTTTACGTTATATAATTAGAGAATAAAAGATCAAGTGGGATTAATGCGATAAAAGCTCATAAAAATTAATATCAGACTGGCAATGGTCGTTATGTAAAGGGGGAAAATAAACAACGGGCAAGAAGTTTCGTGGGTTATTTGGTGATAATCTCGCCATTTCAAATGGTTTGGTTATAGTAGGGAATATTACTGGCCAACCGTCCTAGTAGGAGATTTTAGAAGCGAGAATCACTTTTCTGACGAATATAGATTCGAGCTTAGAAGCGATTTAGGAAACCACGAATTAACGTTTGCATAGTTATTGCCTGTTAGCAGGGTACGTATACTTATTTTGGCGTCTCCCTCATTTTATCTTGAAATTCGAATTATAGCAACCAGTATTGGGCGGGAAAACCTACAGAAAGTTTAGTCTACTGAAAGTCATCAGGCAGTTTTGGAGCCTACTTGCCGCATGTGACAGCTGACAATTTGGGGCTATCAAGCTGACATTTAATAGTGTAACCACGAACAGATAAGTGATTTCTGATGATATTTTGCATATAAAAACGCTGTAGAAACATTAAACATATTAGTGGTTTAGGTTAAGTGGGGTACCCCTTTCAAATTGTAGAGCCGAATTAAATAATGGTCAACGTTTGAGTAACAATAAAGCTAGTTAAAGGTATTACTCTCTTTCATTCTAATTTCAATCATTGAGTTCGATAATTGTTTCATTAGATATGAAGTGAAGTTACAAGTTTCTTGACCTATATCAGTGTACCTGAGTATAACTTGTTGGCGCTCCCTTTAACATCTTAATCAAAGAATTCGCGACGTCTTCACTGTTGCTAGAGACGGGCCTCAAGTACACTTTTATGGTGATCAATTGTTGAGTTAAGAATATAGAACGCCGGCCTAAAGGTAAGTAAAAAGCTAACAACTGAATTAGTGATATTTATTAATATTGTCATTTTTAAATTCAAAGTCGCCTTTATGCAGGTATGGAAACCTTTGCAAAACAAAATACAGAATCCCTCGCAGACAAATTTTACGTATATGCCAACTTCAAAAAAATTTATGTTTTTGTGTTTACTCCATGGCCTATAGTTTATCTAACATATCGATTGAGTTATCGATATATATATATATATTTGGCAATATATTCTTCGTAGAATTGATGCCGCTCCTTGGAGCCCTTCTGACTTTATTAGTGGGGTGGTTCGTCACCCCTCTCCACTGAGTTATCGATACCTAAACTTATTCTTTTCCCTTTTAGGGGGATGGAAATAGGGTAAAATCGACAATATCTCTAACTATTGCAGAAACTGTAAGTCAAATTTATTTTTTTTTAGTAATTTTTGTAGTCTATTAAATACCTTTTGTCAAAATAAATGTTACTTTCTGTTAGTTATTGATTCACGTATTTAACTAATTACTATGAATAACTTTTGACATATACAAATTTGATCATGGCTGGTCTGTTTTTTGTGAATAAATGCAAAATATTTATTACAGTTTTTAAGCTATTTCTATCTTAAACAAGCAACAAATTCAAGTAAAGCACTATGAAACTAAGCGCATTTTTTTTCTTTCGATTGATACCACTATCAATCCTATCAATTCAAGCGGCAAGCAGGAATCTGCATACATATAGGCCATTCAGTAAACACAAAAACATAATTTTGTTGAAGTTGGCATATATGTAAAATTTGTCTGCTAGGGATTCTGTATTTTGTTTTGCAAAGGTTTCCATACCTGCATAAAGGTGACATTGAATTTAAAAATGACAATTAATAAATATCATTAATTCAGTGTCAAAGTACATACTATTCTGGAAATTCTTGCCTGAACTTTTAATAAATGTAATAAAAATACTTATTAATAAATGCTACAGCAATAGTATCCAACACAGTATTTGTTTAACATCCTTAAAAGTAGTTATGACAGATGCTAACTAAATGTCACACTCTTAACCTATTTGTTTTAGTAACTTTTTGTAAGTATATTCCTAAACAAAAGATGCATTTTGGAAGTACACTCATGAAATTTTAGAAATCAAAGGCCACTTTGTGTTTTTATGTTTAGTGAACAGAGTATACGATTTCCCATGCTAATTTTGTATGTTCGCACCTTAAGTGAAACACTCAGTGTAATAGTACTCATGTAGATCACAGAGTTATAAAGGTTGCACGGGAGAATAATATAACTATTCTAAAGCTACTTCCCCATACATCACCTCACTCAAAGCGTCTAGACTTGGCAGTATTCAAGTCTTTTAAAATGGCTTGGGATGCAGAACTTGTTAATCGACAACAAAAAAATCACCGGATTAAACTCCCAAAAAAATTGTATTCTGAAAAGTACATGTTTGGAAAAATTTAAACCAAAGATAATCCAAAACGGATTTAAAAAAGCAGAAGTTATTCCATTTGACTCCACAGTCATACCAAAAAAAAAAAATATCACCCAGCCGTTTTAAAAAGGTGGGAAAAAACTAATAAAAATGATGATGCAATCGAGGCAGCTATTGAGGGCTCCCAAGAAGAAAACCATGAAGATGTCAACAATGAGCACAAAAATTATCTATTACAATTACAGGCTAATGTGTTGTTTAAAGATCTCCTGTTAGAAACTGTGAAACAGGCAACCACAACAGATTAGTCACTAAAAAGAAACGTGTTGCAGCAGGTGCAGAAGTAATTACCACTAATGAAGCTGTAGAGAGACTGAAAATTGAATATAGAGAAACATTCCTAGCTAAGGAAAATAAAAAACGAAAGTAGAATAAAAAGAATAAAGCAAAATGAGAGTAGCAGTGACAATAACGAAAGCACCATTGAGTCTGATGATGATTCAAGTTTTATATCTACGGTAATGACAAAGATGACCGTATATTGAATCAACTATACAAAAATGACAGTTTAAAAATAAATAATTGGGTATTGGTCAAGTACTGTACCAGGAAAACTTTTAAATATTTTGCATGGAAGATCTTAGAATTATTGCCAGAGAAAAATGAATGAGTTGTTAAATTCCTGAGATTTAGTAACCCTAGTCAAAAGTTCTGTTGGCCAGTTATAGAAGATACAGACACTATTACCCGTGACAATATTGAAATGATTTTACCAGAGCCTATGGAAGATTTATTGAATTTTACCTAATTAATTTATCATAAAGAATCTTAGGTAACTATTCATTTTATGAAATACATTTATTAACTACTTACAATTGTCTTATTTCTTATGTTGCCGTCTGAATGGTAAATTAGAATATTCAGATGAGATAAATTAGAGTTAAAGCAGATAAGAGTGTGTTTAATTAATTTATAATGTGCTGTAAAATTAATCAGGGAAAAGTTTGGAAACCAGTCTAGCTCCAAATCTTTTCATATATAGTCCATTTACTTGACATCTGCACTGTCAAACTGACATGTTGGCACAACTGCTATTTTTCACATTTTAACAATTAAATTACTGTACAGTCTAATAAAAAACACATTATTTTTGAGGTATAGTCAAGAAATTTTTTTTTAATTTGACACTGACAGTGCAGATGTTAAGTAAATGGACTATATGTGTCATATACAATTCATTTACAATGTTGCCCCGGTATATGGAGCAAGTCAGAAACGTAACCTCTATACATTTTTGTTTTGAAAATATAATATATATTGATAGTATTTATTAAATAGTTATAAATGTTGTTGTTAAGTTTATTCAAATTTAATTGATTTCTGTTTTGTTAAATCCCTTTAAAGTTCATCTAAACCAAAATGCATTCAATCTTACACCGACTCACATATTATATTGCTTAAATTATATCGAATTGCTTTAGTTGCACAACTTTTATGTGATCTGTTAGAGCTGTTGTTGACAACGCCTAGGTAGTTTGCTCATTAAATTAAAAAATATTTCGGTATTAGACCTTTAGATACCAGGTACGGTTTGGCACGCCATGCTAAGTAAATATAAACTAAGATAAAGAAATCACATAAGGCAGAATTATGAATTACAGCTCCTGCAGGAAAATGTAATACAATACCTAACACCGCTACCTAACATCACTACAAATGTAGTACCTCCAACGGAATGTTTTCAAGTCATCGTAAATCAAAGAAAAGAATCTAAAAGTGACCATTATTACAGTAAACGAGTTAGTTTTAAACAAAAATAATGCTGACATGTAGATTTGTTTAAACAAATGAAACAGTGGGGTTTTATGAAATTCATTCCAGCTTTTGCTCCAGCACTGCATTCCAAATTATTTTATTCTCTTTTGACTGCTGCAAAAACTTGTCGAATTTCACTAAAATTTCGAATCAAATAAGCAACTACATAATATACCTGTATATTACATTTGTAAACACAAAGGATGTCTATTTCTAATCTTATTTCTTAACTTTAAAATAATAGAAACTAACCTAAAAAATTCTACTTTCCCAAAATCTCTATAATTTATTCCCCGTCGTAATTAAATAACAAATAACAATTTCTCTGCCAATGTATAATGTCAAATTGCATAAGACCAACTGCATTAACCTATTAGTTATAAGTTAAATTGTACCTACTGCAATTTCCGGAATTTTATTTGATGTAGATATAAACACAGATCATCACAGTAATGTTGTGCAATAATTTGAAAGATGACTCACACTATAATTTTGTTGCATAAATCTAAAGCGTATTCCACTCCAGCTAAGTGGATGGATACCAATTCTTAAATTCTATAAAATATTTGTATAGAAGCATTGTTAGCATCATAGATAAAGAGTTTTAGTATTTCAATTTTCCAGTGGCGTACGGTGCAACAATCATAATGTGACCATTCGTCCCGGATTTTGTGGGACAGTCAGAAAGTCCGGGATTCAGTGCAGTGTTGCCAACTCTTCGCAAGTTGTATTCGCTAAATTGGTACTAAAAGTCTCCATTTTCAGATCAAAAGTCGCCAAATACGAAATACGCACATTAAAAAATCAAGCATTTATTTTTCCACAGAATAAAGAAATACGTAAACTACTTATGAATATAAAAATAAAAACTTACCTATTTATTTAAGGAAAAAACAAGTTAACGTTTTAATTTTTCGTACAAAGTGATTACTAAAGCTGATATTATATGCAAATGCATAATGCATATTTTGTATAATTGATATGCCGGCAAAACTTTTTGCATATGTATAGTAATTATGTGAATACAAATCGTTTCAGCCAAGTTTCATTTTGCATATTTTGCATATTTATACGATTTTGAGCATACTTTCTGGATTTTTGCATATTTGGTTATATTTAGCAATAATTTGTAATGTATGACGTTTTTGAGATTTTTTTGTAAAATTTACTATTTGATTAAATTATTAATAAAATTTTTATGTGCAACTGAGATATATACTTTTACTTCCTGCAGCTGGAATGCAGTGCGCGTATCGAAATAATCAGAGGAAAGGGAAAGGCTCTGTTAAAATCTTTGACTATATAAACATAGACCTCCAGCAACCCCACTTTTCCTGTAGAAACAATGTATAAGGAATCAACCGACATAGAATTCATTTCACGAGTGTGGGTGAATAACAGTCTGGTGGCGTTAAGGGAAATCTCATTTTTATGTTGCTTACAACGTAAAGTTGGCGTTGGTAGTCCATGTTTATATAGTCAAACGTTAAAATAAATGACGTCTTTGAATAAAAATTAGAAAAATAAAAATAAATATTCTTATACAAAATAATTAAAAATTTTACATTATTTAGAAAACTCCTAGTTATTTTCAAAAAAATTAGAGCATATTATGTGCATATATTATAACTTTGGGTGCATATACTCAACAAAATGTATGCATATATATGCGCATATTTTCGTACATTTGAGTGCATATAATTATCAGCTTTAGTGATTACAATTGACAAATTGTGCAATGTGCAAACGTTGCAAAGAATAAAGATAAAGCTCCTTCAGTTTTTAATTTCAAATCTCCGGCTTCATGAGCCCAAATATGACCGTCTGGTCACGTACGAAATACAAATAAATGGCAGGTTAACATAATATAATTTCAGGCGTTAGTCATATCAGTATAACAAATTTGCAAATAATATTTTGAAATTCTTTTGTATATGAAAATTGTTGAGGATAAATGTATGCGTAGCTTTAGAAATATTGAAATTAATAAATTTTTGCATATTTTTTTTAAATTGCGAATAATTTCAAACTAAAATATATCAAAAACGCTAGAAAAGTCGCTAATCGCAAATTCCTATTTTTTTTAGCTAAACCACTTGTTAAATACCCTAGACAGTTGAGAATCGGTTTCCACCAGATCAAATAAAATCTACCAGAATTCCACTAATAAATTTTTTTTTGCCAGAATAATCTTTTATTCACAACAGCACAGATAAACAAAAGTAAAAAAAAACCATTAACATTTAAAATATTTTTATTAAAAATAGGAACCATAAACATAACACAAACATCCACTTCTACAGTTGTTAAAGATGTAGATTCCCAATGATGCTGCTTTAATTCACTTTTTCACACAAATATTGAATTTTTGATTCGTTAAAAGTCTCATCAACAAAATGCAAAGCGCAAGTGACGTAAGATTTGTGAGAGAACCCTTTTATAAGCAATTTTTACATGTTTTTTCCCTAATTAAGAGCAGATAATTAAAAAAATCCCCCATTATGTATTTGAACCAGATGTTTTTCGGCAAAATGCTATTATACTACTTGAATCATAGCCAGTTTTATCAGCTTTCGCTACGCATCAGCGGGTATGAATGAAGCTGGCCATGCTTCAATAGTGTTGGCATTGCTTTTGACTACTAGAGTGCAGCACAAACACGTGATTATTAGAGTCCCTGTATATACTAACTATATATAGGGTCTCTAGTGATTATTACAGTGCCTTGATAGAGACAGTGGCGACAATAGGCAGAAATGGCCTACTAACTTTAATGAATTGAACGTTTTTGAATGGGCATGGTTACACAACGTATAAATAATATGTTGGTGGCACTGTAAGTCTATCTCAAATTCGAGGTCATCAGGTTAGGTTTTGCGTCAGTTTTGACACAAACTGACGCCAAATCTAACCTGCTAACCTCGAATTTGACACAAACTGACGCAAAACCTAACCTGCCAACCTCGATTTGGTATAAACAAACAGAAGCATCAACAAATTTTGCCTCTTAATGGCGGCCGATTTGAGCGACCAATAAAAAAGAATACACTCTATTGTCGCCACTGTCTCATATAAAGTCACTGTAGTGATTATCAGATACAACGTTTATTGCAATAAAATTAAGTAGAGTGCTATCTGTATTATGCACACCACCAACTTAAAATGAAAAGCGTTTATAAAATTGAAGAAAAATATCAGAAATTCACTAAAAAATGTGTGTAATCTACCAGATTTTCTACTATCTACCAGATTGAAAATTAGTCCACTAAATACGTATTTCATTCTACCAGATTTAGTAGAAAAGAAATTTTCTCACGTAAATGTAAACGAAAACAGAAATACATTCAATCTGTGCAAATATGTATTAAGAAACTTGTAGATTATTCCTCGTGCACCTCAGAGACCAATGCTCCCACGGTGCAATATTTTCTGGAATAAATAGAATATAAACAGAAAAAAACTCACTGTCAATTTTGACGCATATAGAAAACTTTTTTGCTATTCATTTATTAAAAAACTTTATTCTTGATATACGTTCCTGTATCTTCTAAAACTCAAAACGCACTTGCCAAAAGTTCGAAAGTATGAAAATGACGCAAGAATAAAATACTCTTATTTCTTTAAATACACACAAATATTATTTGATTTTTTTTTAAATAAGGGGATGTAAAATATTGAAAAAATATATTTTTACCAGTTTTTTCATATTTTTTCTTACCACTGTGCGTAATACAAAAAAAGAGATATTCCAAAGTTAACTTATTACCGGATACGAAAAGGATGTACTGTCGAGCTTGAGTTTAGCTATCATAGCAACCAGAAAGTTACGTTAATCAAAATTAATGCTAAAAAACCTCATTTTTGTACCCAAGGTAAAAAAACAATCCATCTTTTAAAAAATATAACAACAAACTATTTGAACATCAACAACAATTCAAAACAACTTTATCTAATTATTCGTAATACAAAGAATGGTAAGAAAAAATACAGGACGATTCATAATTACTTATGGCCATTAAATTAAATGGGTGTATACTGACCTCACTAGAAGTACATTGTACTAAAAATTGATCGCTTACGGAATAAAATCGTATTAAAGCTGGTGCAGACTTTTGAGAACCACTGGCGAAATCAATAAGAGTACATTTACCTAATGCACCAAATGTGTTTGATATAACAAAAAAACTCTTCTTTGAATGATGTCAAAAAACTGTTTTTTTTGCTCCTGCATTTTATTCAAATTCGGTCTCAGTGCAATCACCTGTGCGAACTCTGTTGTGAGAAGTTTATTCCAGTGATCCTTAATCGGTTTAAGGAAATAAATGTTTAGGTTTTTGTGGGATTATTATGAATTTTTGATATAGTTTATTATGCAAAGTTGTTCTGTTTGATGTCCTCTAACTACCCTTAAATGTCATGACCATACTTATAAATCACTGAGTACAATTAACTGTGCATGCCACTTTACCCAACCTCGTTGCATTTAAACATTTTGGCACTCCCTATTATTGGCCAATTTAAATTTATTTGAGTAATAAACGGGGCTGCGCGCGCTATTGCGCGGTTTATCCTATTCATTTTACCACCATTTTTAGGCCTATTACGAAGGGCCATTCCGTTCTGTTACACACTTGTTACACAATCTCAGAAAACACATTTCGCATGACATGAAGCAGAGGGTTCTTTTGTGGAGGAAGAAATAGGGAAATACCCGTTCTCTAAACCAAGAGGAACGTTCACGTGGTGAGGTGGAAGCTCACTGCTTTCACCTAACCGTTGAAAGGCTCCAAGAGGAGCTATCGCACTACTAATTGTCGACATGATCTAAAAAAACACGTCAAAAAAGTCCCATACGATCATCACGTCATCGTATGTGCCTCGAGATGCCAAATTTGAAAAACCTCTGCTAAACATTTCGCCAGTTTCGCCAATTTTCTAGATCAGTTCGATTATCGATCTTACATCGATTTTTCGATTCTTAATCTCATCGCTTCTGCCGAGTTATTGGTGTCACCGGTTTCATGCCAACAGAAGGAGAAAAAGGAACAATGGTTGGCATCTCGAGACAACATGGATGACAGCAGATCACACAAAATACACCACACAATAAATATCGCAAAAATACACACCACGAACTAACGTGTTGACAGGTACACAGTCCAGTGCCTATATTAATGACAGTGTGGTCAATTTTGGTACTGTTTCTGATTGGTTGTTTTAAAATCCGCCATTAAGAGTCGTTTCAAAACGAGATGCTAGATGCCAGCCACGGCTCCTCGCAAGGTGCATGCGCAGAAGCGTTTTACCTATGGTCACCGAAAGTTTTTGTAAAGAAATTGTATCGTTTGGCCGTTTGAGTTTCGGTGCGTGACTGAGCGATCATAATGGCCGGTGTTACGTGCTTTACTTGCAATAAGATATTTTCTAAACAATCCAATTTAAATAGACATATTCGTAATGTGCACAATTCAAAAACCATTCCTGTGTCTTATGACAAATCAGTCTGGAATTACAAGTGTTTAGAATCAGAATGCAATAATTCTTATCCCCGAAATGAGAGTTTAGTAAGCCACCTCCAACAAGTTCACAACAAAATGTTTCATAACATTGAGGAATTTATATTCACTAGTAAAAGTGGTAAGTATGGTATGGTATATCCTTTATCAAATTGATTATACAATGTAGGTAGGTACATTATTTTATTGACTATTCAACACTATAACATATAAGCCAATCACATTGCAGACATTTGCTTTTTTCAACCAATAACAGCAGTATATCACTGAATATTGGGCACCATGCAAAATATTCACAAAACAATGTACGTACTCAAAAAATAAATAGTCTTGTTGCGAAGTATCGCTTAGCAACGATGTTCTGTCCTTAGTGATATCGCTAGGTTACGTAACACTAAACCCCAACAAACTGTGTGGCTTGTTTTAAAAATTTTAAAATGCTGTGTTTTGGAAGTATTCCGCTGAATTTAATAAGAATGAATAATTATATTAATTGTTCGAATATTTTTCAATAAAGTTAATCGTTATGTATTAATATTGTTAAATAGTCGTCCCAAATACTACTCGAAGTGGATATATATTTTTTAAATATTTTGCCATTTCCATAGAAATTATTGCAAATTTCACTCAACAAAATCACATCAAAAATGTCAAGAGCCGAAGGCGAGTGACATTTAAATGCAATAATTTACATAGAAACGACAAAATATTTGTCAGAAATATATCCACTGCTTGTGGTATTACCCTTGATTATTTTATGGTAAATTCTTTTGTTTATTTTTAGAATTTGACATTTGGAAAACTATATTGGAAACTGATACCAAATCAAATTATGTTGTATCAAAAACACGAAGTAGTCCTAAAGGAGATATTATTTATTACAACTGCAATAGAACAAGAACTGGTAATAATTTATGTAGTTATTAGTAAATTATAACGTATGTCCCATAAGTTTTGAGAAAAAATATTAACAGCTATATTTTATGTTGCTTTAATTTTATATGAAATTCAACTAAAAGTAGTTATTTATACAGCTATATTTAATAGAAATGTAATCTTAAAGTACGGATAATGGTCCATGTTCTTCAATGGCGCGCAATGTAACTCTAACTTGCGCCATTAGCCGTTGGATGGCACCAATGTCGATTTCTCGAATTTTTTGGTATATCCGGCGACGTAACTGTTCTACGTTTTGGGCCTTCCAGCTATTATCGTAAACTTTTCTACTCAGTAGAGCCCAAAAATTTTCTATAGGTCTTGCCTGAGGCACTTTTGGTGAGTTGTTCCTCTTCGGAACAAAATTGATGTTATTTGCGGTTAACCAGTCTACTGTTTGTCTTGCGTAGTGGCACGAAGCTAGGTCTGGCCAGAATATAATGTCGTCATTAGGGTGATTAGCAGTTATAAACTGACGAAGTTTTGTTAAACATAGCCTTATATAAATGTCCGCACTGATGGCTTCACCACGAGCATGTCCGACGTACGGCTGAGAAACACCAGCCTCGGAAATGGCGCACCACACTAAAAAATTTTCAGCAAATTTTACTTTTCCTTTCAATCTAACTTCGTCTGGACAGTTCTGTATGTTATCTGTGTAGAAGCCGTCATTATCCTTCATCTCTGAATTGGACAATGTAAAGTACTTTTCATCATCCATGACGACAACTTTATCAACAAAATGAAACCGTCTTAATGCACGGCAACATCTCGGAATTTTTTGTAACTGGGTAGCGGTGTATTTTGGAGCCTTTGTTCTTTTTCTGTATTTGAGGTTATATCGGGAGATACTTCTAATTACTGTCATTCGTGAAACGTGAAATCTTCTAGATAACTTGCCCACTGACGTTCCCACCTTGTTTTTTGCCACTTCAATCAGTCTTCGTTCATTAACTCGACTTAATATTCTCGGTCTTCCACTTTTCGGCAGGTTTACACAAGGTATTCCCTCCTTGCAGTCCCTTATTGTTCGATAAATTGTGGCCAATGAAATATTTTGGTCCCTGTATAATCTTACAATTTCACGCTTAGGCACTCGTCCAACTAAATTAGAAATACACTTACGAATGTCAAGTTTGTACGCCATTGTAATGACAACTGTTGATAAAAATGACATGTTATTGCAAACTTTGATCAATCGTTAAGCTTTGTTTTCAAAGCCAACCAGATTGAAAGCATTTTTCCTATAATAAGCTATAACGGAATTTTTTCTCAAAACTTATGGGACATACGTTAATATGCACACATTATAATTGAAGATAATTGTCTTCATATATTATTATTTATTTATTTTTTATTATTTCATTATGAAATACTATCATTTTAAATCACCGTTATTATTTTTTATGCAAATTGTAATTGAAAACAAATTTTATTAGGCAAACAGTCTATAACTGATGCTAGGAACAGAGCCCGTGCTTTGAAAAGTAAGGGCAGTTGCAAGCTGCCATCTGCATGTACTAGTCAGATTAAATTAATCCAACATGGAAATAAGTTAATTGCCTACTTACAAGGGACTCATTATGGACATGATGTTGAATTGGTACATTTAAGGATTTCAAAAGATGACAAAGCTATAATAGCTTCTAAATTAATTACTGGTGTGGCCAAATCTAGGTAAGTTTTACAATAATCTTTTTATACTTGGGGTTATATTATTATATTACTACCTTATTGGTATAATTTTTTAACTATATATATATTCAATACAAAAGCACCAACAATTTTTTTTTATTCTGTTATACAGTGTGTCCAAGATAAGGAGGGCCAGTATGGGGATCTCGGTAATGGTAAGAGATACAAATTTGGTTAAATGGGAAGACAGTTGCGCAATTAAAGGACTAAAAAAATGACGTTTAGAAATTCTTGATATGATTTTTCGTTTTTGAATTATCTCAAAAAACCGAATTTTTGGATTTTCTTTTTTATTTTTTTCTGGCGTTAATATTAAAGTTAGAGCGAAACTGATTAAACTTCTTTATAGCAACTTTTAGTGGACTTATTGATTACGTTATCAATTTTTTTATCCAACGTTTCGTCTTCGAGAAACCATCATTAACTTTATTTTTTTAAATACGGTCCTGGTTTTTTTATGCCAAATTTGCAAAGCCCTTGTTACTTTAAATTCAACAATGTACCACATATTATGGTTTAATTACGTTTCGAGCTTTTTTCTGATTATCATCAGAAAATTTTTTAGATACGGACCTGCATTTCTCATAATTTTGTAAAAATAAGTTCATACAGTAAGTTAGGCCTTTTTACATGCCGTTAAAATATTAAAATGCACATCATAATGTCATAATTCTGATACATTAATTTAATAAGCAACCAATAACTATTAACAATAAACAACAAATAAATGAACAAAACATAGGCAGAAAGAATGAGAAAACGAGCCTTGAAACAATGTAATAGGTATTAAACGTTTTGAAATAGAAGAAGAACTTAGAAGATTGGTTCTTGAAGCCTTTCAAAGTATAACGCCAGTATTGCTGAATAATGTTTTAGATTCTACAGTTAGATGTTATTTATGCATAGAGAATGATGGCAACCTTTTTGAATACCTTCTGTAAATTTAACCCTATTAAATGGTTTCGATGTTCGTTTTGTTATTTGTTTTAGACCTTTAATTGCGCAACTTTCTTCCCATTTAACCAAATTTGTATCTCTTACCATTACCGAGATCCCCATACTGGCCCTCCTTATCTTGGACACACTGTATATCTACTTTTGCCATCTAGCAACATAAATCGTGATTGGCAGCACATTAAGTACATTAATAATTTTTATATTTTAGGATTCTGGACTCTGTGCATGACAAAGTTGAAGATTGCCTAAAACGCATTGATCTTTTAACTTCCAAAGATATTGACAATATTAAGCGCAGTTTTAATATTGAACTTAAAGATGGAAAGAGACATAATAACGATGCAGTATCTTTAGATCTTTGGGTCCAAGAATGTCTTAGTATGTCAGAAGATGAAAACCCCATTTTGTTTTATAAAAAACAAGGTGAAAGTTCAGATGTACTGTCAGAATCTGACTTTTGTATTGCAGTAATGACTAAATTTCAAAAAATGATGCTGCAGAAATTTGGAAAAAATATTATAACCATAGACGGGACTCATGGGCTTAATAACTATGATTTTGAGTTGACCACCCTCATGATATATATATATATAGATCCTTTAACTCCTTTTTAGGAGCATAGGGCTTCCACAGTGTTTTTCCATCGGGTCCTATTTCTGGCTACCAGTTTGAGTTCCCGCCATTCTTTTCCCGTTTCTTTTCCTTCGCTTCGTATGGATCTGCGCCATGTTGTCTTCGGACGTCCTACTTTGCGAGATCCTTGCGGATTCCATTCCAGGGCCGCTTTGGCTATATTGTCGTCTTCTCTGCGTAATGTATGGCCGATCCAATTCCATTTTCTTCTTTTTATTTGTTTTTCTATCGGTTTTTCTTTTGCAAGTTCCCATAGTTCTATATTTGATATGATTTCAGGCCACCTAACTCTGAGAATGCGTCTTAGACAACGGTTGACAAAGACTTGTATTTTGTTGGTAAGGGTTTTAGTGACGAGCCATGACTCACATCCGTACAAGAGTACTGACTTTACGTTTGTGTTAAAAATGCGTAACTTGGTTTTCCTTGAGTACTGCGTAGAATTCCATACAGCTGACAGTGTTTGAAAAGCACCTTTGGCTTTATTTAACCTTGTTTTCACGTCAAGTTCGCATCCGCCATTTGTTGTTAACATGGACCCTAAATAACAAAAACTTTCTTCTTGTTTTATTTGTGTGTTTTCGATGTTTAGTCTTTGGTTTGATGTCCTCCCGATTCTCATTTCTACAGTTTTTAACTTATTTATTTTTAGCCCTGCTTTTTCTGCTTCAGTTTGGAGTTTTTCAAGAGTTCTAGACGTATCGTTTAAGGTATGATTTATTAATACAATGTCATCTGCATAATCTAGGTGACTTAGTTTTCTGTTTAATCCCCATTGTATACCAGATTGATTTCTGTTTGTGACCTTTTTCATGATGTCGTCTAGGGTCAGTATAAAAAGTAACGGTGATAGTAAGCACCCCTGTTTTACGCCACATTTTACATCTATTGGATCTGTTAGTTGCCCATCATGTTTAATTCTGCACTTGTAGTTTTCGTACAGTAATTTTATTAGGCGAATTATTTTTTCTGGGACTCCTCTTTCTCTTAGTGTTTTCCAAATGGTTCTTCTTTCTAGTCGGTCGAAGGCCTTTTCAAAATCTATAAATACTAAGTAGGCACTTGTTCTCCATTCTAGGCTTTGTTCAATTATGGTTCTTATTGTGTTAATGTGATCTATGCATGCCCTATTTGGTCTGAACCCCGCTTGTTCGCTCATTATGGTGCGTTCTAGGCATTCTTGAAAACGGTTGAGAAGTATTTTCGTAAAAATTTTTGAGGCAACGTTTAGTAGAGTTATTCCACGCCAGTTACTACATTCAGTAAGGTTTCCCTTTTTTGGTATTTTTATTAGAACTCCCTGGTTCCATTCATCTGGTATAGTTTCGCTTTCCCATATTTTTGTTAGTAAAGGGTGGAGAATGTTTACTGATGTTTGGATGTCTACTTTAAGGATTTCTGAGGGTATACTATCAATTCCTGCCGCTTTTCCATTTTTCATAGCTTTTATAGCATTTTTTATTTCTATTTGTGTAGGAGCGTTTACATTGATTCTCATTTCAGCTTCTTCTTGTATGTGTTCTTCTTCATTGTTCTCGTTATTTATCATACCTTCTTGATTATTTCCGTCATTGGGGTTTAGTACTTGTTGGAAATGCTCTTTCCATCTACTTAGTTGGTCTTCTGTGGTTGTCAATAGCTTCCCCTCTCTGTTTTTAATAAGTTGTGTTTTTCGTATGTTTCGGTTTGCGAGCTGCCTGGTAGTGTTGTATAGCTCTCTCATATTGTTTGTTCGGGCAGCTGTTTCTGCTTGTTCTGCTAGTTTGTTTGCCCACCTTCTCTTGTCTCTGCGTACGCTTCGCTTTATTTCTAGTCTTTTTTCTGCGTAGTTTTGCGTAAACTCCCTTAGTTTAGCTGCGTTAGTTTCGGAGTTTAGCTTTTGTTGAAGGTCTTTCCGCTCTTGTATCTTTTGCCAGCTTTCATCAGATATCCATGGTTTCTTTCCCTGTTGTTTGTGCCCTATGGTTTCCTCGCATGTTTTATTAAATATTTCCTTTATTTCAGTCCATCTCTCGTTTATATCTTCGATCGTATTGTTTAGGGCATTGTGTTTGTCTCGTAGTGTTGTTATAAAGTTGTGTCTTTTATTTTCGTCTTCGAGTTTTGCTACGTCGTAGACTCTAGGTGTTTTTCTGGTGTTTTTCTTGGGTATAGCGATTTTTAACTTAATCTCGCCGATTACTAGGTGATGATCGCTATCTATGTCTGCTCCTCTTTTGTTCCTCACGTCAAGTAGCGATTTTCTCCATCTTCCACTAATTGCTATATGATCAATCTGGTTCTTGGTGATGCCATCTGGTGATGTCCAGGTGTATTTATGGCATTGTTTGTGGGGGAAAATTGTGCCACCAATAACTAGTTCATGTTGGCTACATAAGTCTATAAACATTTCGCCATTTTCGTTTCTTATACCAAGTCCGTGGGTACCTATAATTCTCTCAATCCCTTCGTTTTCGTTTCCCACTTTGGCATTTATATCACCCATTACAATAATTATATCTTGTTTTTTGACTTTTTGGATGATGTTGGATAGTTTGTAGTAGAAGGCTTCCTTGTTTTCGTAGTCGTCTACTTCTGTCGGCGCGTAGCACTGTATGATAGTGATGTTTCGTACTTTCGATCTAAAACGGGCCCATATTATTCGTTCTGAAATTGGCTCCCATGCAATTAAGCTGGCTTTTGCTCTTTTACTTAGCAATAGTCCCACTCCCTCTTGGTGGACGTCAATTTCGTTTTCTCTTCCTGAGTAGAGAAAGCTTACCCCATTTAATGTTGTTTCTCCAGAAGTATTCCATCGCGTTTCGCTG
The DNA here is from genome assembly GCA_940337035.1 of Agriotes lineatus. Classification (NCBI taxonomy): domain Eukaryota; kingdom Metazoa; phylum Arthropoda; class Insecta; order Coleoptera; family Elateridae; genus Agriotes; species Agriotes lineatus. The sequence continues at coordinate 119,673 of CALNHX010001447.1, forward strand.
AGTCCTAGTATTTCAACGTTGTATGATTTCATTTCTTTAATTACTTGGTGTAGTCTGCTGGATTCTGCTAGGGTTCTCACATTCCAAGTTCCAATTCTTGTCCGTATTTTAGCGCCAAAGGTTGTCATCGTAGGGTCCGTCCGGCTATTCACTGTTTCGGATTCTTTAATCAGTTAATTTAAGCTATACGGGTGATTAACCCATCAGCCGATTCTGGTGATGGGGCTGCCATCTATAACATCCAGACATGCTTATGGTTATACCGCCAATATTCGGTCGCCAGGGCCTCGTTCGTTGTCTAGCAGGGGGTACCACGTGCAGGTGAGGTTGACGCTTGGGTGACTGGATGTTGTCGCCACCCCTTACCCCCCACCCTCATGATAGTGGATGAATTTGGACAGGGGTTTCCTGCAGCTTTCATGTTTTCAAATAGGAAGGACACATCAATTTATGAAATATTTTTCCAGAACATTCTGAAAACAGTTGGTCATATAATGGCAAAAACATTCATGTCGGATATAACACAGACATTTTATAGTGCTTGGTGTCGCATTATGGGACCTGTTACAAATCGTTTGTATTGTTCATGGCACATTGATAGAGCTTGGCAAGTCAATTTGACGAAAATCCCAGATAAAGAAAAACGTTCAGCAGTTTACAAGATGTTCAAAATCTTACAGGAAGAACAAGATGAAAAAGAATTTAAGACAAAGCTTGTTTCATTTTTAAACTTGCTTTTGGAGGATAAAGATACCAAAACTTTTGGACAATACTTTATGGCTAATTACGCAAACAATTATGAACAATGGGCATATTGTTTTAGAAAGTTTGTCGGGATAAATACAAATATGAGGCTCGAGTCAATGCATAAGACCATCAAATATTTTATCTCAAGCGGAAAACAATTAAAAGGTTAGATAAAGGTTTGCATACTGTATTAAAATATGTAAGGAGCAAAAGTATGGAAAGGATAATTAAACTCACGAAAGGGAAAACAACGATATACCACAGCAGGATTTTTAAGAGACACCAGTCTGCATTAAATTGTGATTTGGCTGTAGAAGTCAAAGATGAAAAGAGTTGGATAATTGGAGAAAAAGATAAATTTAAATATTTTGTCACAAAACTACTCGATTCAAGCTGTTGTCGATTAGATTGTCGTAAATGTAAGATATGCTTACACATGTATTCTTGCAGTTGTAGTGATTTTGTGTATAAATTTAATATTTGTAAGCATATTCATTTTATTCAAATAATGTTCGAGATCCCAACAACAATTAACAAAAATGATAGCAAAGATGTTCCCGAAGAGTTATCTAAAGAAACTGATGACTTTGTCTCAGCTCTACAAAGTCAAACAAATCAATTTATTAGTCTAAAAAATAACCTTTTTTGTAAAATAAGTGAAACTTTTGTAAAATTACAAAATGTTGACTTAATTGACCTACCAAAAATGTCAAATACTAGTTTCGAGCAATCCAAAAACGAGGCTCTAAACAAAAATATTACACCACAGATGCGCTTTTTTTCTACACAGAAAAAAAGAAAACCTAACCCTGTTTACAATAAAAAACCAAATAAAGAAGAAAAAGAAACTTTAAGTAATGTGTTAACTGGAAAATCTGAGATCTTTATTTCAGTTGACCCCAGAAACGACCATTTGTATTTGTGAAAACATGTATATTTTTAATATTAAAATAAATTGAATATTATTATAAAGTAGTTTTACTACATTTCCCATACATCAAAGCTATTTTTTATGACACAAATAGTGTTTTCTGTTGCCGTTCAAGCTATAATCTATAATTTAAAAAAAAATTGTTAAAAAAGTAACCTATTCTCATATTTTCAAATATTTATTTAATAGATTAAAAAAAACTCTAAAGTTCCTATAAACGACTTGCAATGCTAATTATTTGGCTCCTTTCTAATAAATAACTTTTTCATTAATATTTTTAAAAATAATGCAGCAATTGTTCCGTAACCTTCTATGGTTTTTAGCTATAAGTATAAGAAGCCGGGGTCGGTAGCTCAGTGGTAAGCATCCTGGCTGCTGATCTAAGGGTCGCGAGTTCGATTCCCGGTCCCGGTGAGGTTTTCAAAAATAAAAAAATGCAGATGAAAGCCTCTACAGAATGCCATCATTCGGAAGTGATGTAAAGCCGTGGGTCCCATGTTACTACGATGTGTAGCATGTAAAAGATCCCTTGCTAGGGTTGGAATTCCTTAGTCTCGGCAAAATTCTAAGTAGGACTTTGACCATATGACCAAAGCAGTCGGTGTCTAAGGTACCTGGTACTCTGCATGCCTAGACCTTGTCCATTAACAAACAAACAAACAAACAACAGCTTAAACTACCTATTCTTATTTAAACGCTTTTACAAATTGAAAATCAAATTCGCCGCCATCAAGGATGTGCCGCTGGATTGGCGCATGCGCGTTGGGAGGAGCCATGGCTGGCATTTAGCATCTCGTGTTTCAATGTCCTACTGAATATTTTTAGCAGTGTAAGCATATTTAGTTACAAAAAGTTACTAATGTCAAAATAAGACGTTGACATTTTATAAATTATCTAAAGTAGCTCAGTTACTCAAGACGGCCTAAGCATCAAAATAAATATTGTATCATCATTGATGTACACTCGTGTTTTATACACAAAAATAAAGTAAATACGAATGAAAAATAAACTTTAACCAAGCAATAATTTTGACTTTAGTAATATTTTGTTACTAAATGTCACTGACACCGTTAAAAAAATGCACATGAAAATTCTGTCACAGTGTAACAAATGGATAGGAGTGAATGCGGTACAGACGACTCCTGCAGTTTACACAGGTATTTGTAGTCATATTTCAGTAATATTTCAGACGTTTTCAACTGAAAACCATTATTGTTAGTTTCAGTACTTATCACCGTTTTAAAACAGTTTTTTCATAAAACAGGAGCTATTTGTAGATAAACACCCGTGCAAGTTTTAATTGATGTTAACCATATAAAGGAGATCTGTTATCATTTGAAAAGAGAATAATTGCTTAAAATGGGGCCGTCGGAAATCCGCCCCTCTCCAAGGGGGCTCACGGGGCTCCGCCCCTTTCCAAGGAGGCTCACGGGGCTCTGTCCCTCTTCAAGGGGGCCCTCAGGGCTCCGCCCCTCTCTAAGGAGGCCCCCGGGGCTCAGATCCTCTCCAAGGGGGCTTTCAGGGCTTCGCCCCTTTTAAAGAGGGCCCTTAGGACTTCGCCCTCTCCCAGGGGGCTATCGGGGCTTCGCCCCTCTCCAAGGGTGCCCTCTAAGGGGGCCCCCGGGGCTTCGCCCCTTTCCAAAGGGGCTGTCGGGGTCCGCCCCTCTTCAAGGGGGCCCTCTTCAAGGGGGCCCTCAGGGCTTCGCCCCTCTCCAAGGGGGCTATCGGGGCTCCGCCCCTCTCCAAGGGGGCCCTTGGAGCTCCGACCCCTCCAAGGGTGCCCCTGGGGCTCAGCTCCTCTCCAAAAGAGCTGTCGGGGCTCCGCCGCTCTTCAAGGGGGCCCTCGGGGCTCTGCCCCTCTCCAAGGGGCGCTCGGGTCTCCGCCCTTCTCCAAAGGGGCCTTTGGGGCTCCGCCCTGGTCACGTAATCGAGGCGACGGCGAAATGAATGCAAACGCAAATGGGGGACATCGCGTCTGCAATTGTCGTGACGGAAACACACGTTTGGATCGTTCTCATTTATTTATACTATGATAGGAAGTGGAGCGCAGAAACCATTACCCGAATGTTGAACGGTGCTAAAACGCAGGTCGGAATGTTGAGTGTTGGAGAATTAATAACTACAAGCAAATAATGAAATAGAAATAATGTAGATATTTCAAAATATCTTCCTTGTGGATAAATCGTCCAGGAGAAATGGATGAATATTTACAATTGACACTATAAATAATTGAACTATGATTTGTGATGCTTCCCTAAGTCAGGGATATAATACAGGGGGTTTACAAGGACCTTCCCTCGCACGAATTAAATCAATTTGCAAATTTAAAAAATGTAGTCCGCTGGGATTCCAACTCCATGCTCCTAGGCGAATATTTCGAGTCCAGTTTCTAGCCCACCGCTTGTAGTCGTTAGAATAACTGAACCATGGGCGTGCTTGAACTGGATGAGTTTCTACTGCGTTATCTATATACAGTTTTTTTTACCTAATTTTCAAAATGCGAAAAGAAGTGCTGACTCTGACAATTCTAATTAATAAATATCATCAAAAGTTATTATTCGGAATAAACAATGACTTTTGAAGACATTTATTAATTAGAATTGTCAGTGTCAGCACTTCTTTTCGCATTTTGAAAATTAGGTCAAAGAAACTGTCCCGGTTTTTTTGTCCGCGACTGTATATATAAAGAAAAGTCACAACTCTAGAAACTAGAAACTTGAAATTTGGGTAGAAGGTTCAATTTGTTACGTAAGGTAGTGCTAAGAAGGGATTTTTTTAAATTCGACCCCTAAGGGGGCGAAAAGGGGTAAAATGTGTTTTCATGAATTCCTCAATATCTCTTACACCCGATAAGATATCGATTTGGTGTTTGCTTGCAGAGATTATCAATGCAAATACCTAAAAACTTATTTTAGGATTTTGCCCTAATCAACCCCTAAAGGTGCAAATCTGGATTGGGGGTGAATTAAAGAACTCTTCGTATCTGCTATGTTTATTAAGTTAGAACATTCTTTTTTAGCATATAGATGTATTTTTAAAATATTTAGAATTTAGAAAGGGGTGTGAGGGAATTGGAAAATTTTAACCCTAAAGGGGTAAAAGGAGAAAAAACTGAAATGGGGTAGGGGGGTTAAAATTATTAAATTTTTTCCGCTGTCAGTTCCATTTCCCAACAAAATGGGTTAAAAGGAATTTTTTGAACTTCCACCCCTACGGGAGTGAAAAGGGGTAAAATGTGTTTTCATGGGTTTCTCAACATCTCTTAGACCCAACGAGATAGCCCCGTGGTGTTTAGTTGCAAAGATTGTCAATGCAAATACCTAGAAACGTATTTCAGGATTTTGCCGTAATCAACCCCTAAAGGTGTGAATATGCATTCGGGGTGAATTATAGAACCCTTCGTATCTCCTATGTTTATTGAGTTCGAACGTTATTTGTTGGTATATAGATGTGTTCTTAAATAATTAGAAAGTGGTTAAAGATATTTTAAAATTTTACTCCTAAGAGGGTGAAATGGGGTAAACTGTGTTTTCATGAATTCCTCAATATCTCTTAGACCCAATGACATATTGACTTGGTGTTTACTTGCACAGGTATCCAATAGAAGTGTCTAAAAACATATTTCAGATTTTTTCCCTAATCAACCCCTAAAGGTGCAAATCTGGATTAGGGGTGAATTAAAGAACTCTTTGTATCTCCTAGGTTTATTGAATTAAAACATTCCCTGTTTGGTATGTAGATGTATTCTTAAAATATTTAGAAAGAACCTTAAGGGATTTTAAAATTTTACCCCTCAGGGGGTGAAAAGAGGTAAACAGTGTTCTCACGAATTCCGCAATATCTCTTAGACCCGATGAGATATCGACTTGGTATTTACTTGCATACGTATCCAATATAAGTATTTAAAAACGCATTTCAGGACTTTGCCCTAATCAACCCCTAAAAGTGCAAATCTAGATTCGGGGTGAATTAAAGACCCTTTCGTATCTCTTATGTTTATTTTTTGGCATATAGATGTATTCTTAAAATATTTAGAAAGCGGTTTAAGGAAATTTAAAATTTTACCCCTAAGGGGGTGAAAAGGGGTAAACTGTGTTTTCACGAATTCTTCAATATCTCTTAAACCCGATAAGATATAAGCTTGGTGTTTGCTCGCATAGGTATCCAATACAAGTGTCTAAAAACGCATTTCAGGATTTTCCCCTAATCAACCCTTAAAGGTGCAAATCTGGATTCGAGTTGAATTAAAGAACCCTTCTTACCTCCTATGTTTATTGAGTTAGACCATTGTGTTTTGGTATATAGATGTATTCTTAAAATATTTAGAAAGTGGTTTAATGGATTTAAGCTAAACCATGTGACCAAGAAAGACATCTACCCCCTGCCACGAATCGATGATACCCTAGATACGCTCTCCGGTTCTCAATGGTTCTCGACGCTAGACTTGAAGAGCGGTTATTGGCAAGTCGGAATGGAACCTGCGGACAGGGAGAAGACTTCATTTACCATCGGAACTGTGGTAGTTCTCCGTCATGCCGTTCGGTTTGTGCAATGCCCCGCCACGTTTGAGAGGCTGATGGACATCGTCCTGAAGGGTCTGTCTTGGCAGACCTGCCTGATATACTTGGACGACATCATAGTGGTGGGTAAATCCTTCAACGGGCATCTGAAAAACCTGGAGGAAGTGTTCGGTAGACTGCGAGGTGCCAACCTGCGATTAAGTCCAAAGAAGTGCCACATCTTCTAGAAGTAGGCACAGTACCTGGGGCACGTCGTATCCCGCCAGGGAGTAGCAGTAGACCCGAGTAAAGTGAAGGCAGTGCAGGATTGGCCGATCCCGAAGGATAAGCATGAGCTGCAAAGCTTCCTGGGCCTCTGTACTTACTACCGACGGTTTGTGCTGGGCTTTACAAACATTGCAAAACCGTTAACCCCTCTAACGGAAGAGGGACGACAGTTCGAATGGAGTGCTGAGTACGTGGAAGCCTTCGAGACACTCAAGATTGCCTTAACCAGTTCACCTGTACTTTTCTATCCACGTCAGGAAGGCCAGCTTATCCTCGACACTGATGCTAGCAATGTCGGAATAGGTGGTGTTCTGTCCCAGGTCCAAGATGGGCAGGAGAAAGTCCTAGCATATTTCAGCAAGGTCCTGTCCAAACTATAGCGGAACTATTGCGTAACCAGGAGGGAGCTTCTGGCAGTAGTCAAGTCTGTGGAGCATTTTTATAAATACCTGTATGGCAAAAGATTCTTGCTGAGGACCGACTATGCTGCTCTAAGATGGCTGCTGCAGTTCAAGAACCGTGAAGGACAGGTGGTTAGGTGGATCAAGCGCCTACAAGAGTACGACTTTGAAATAAATCATCGACCTGGCACAGCCCACCGCAACGCCGATGCGTTATCCAGGAGGCCCCGCCTTGCGGACTGCAGCCACTGTTCAAAACTGGAGAGTCGTGCGGTACCCATCAATCGTACCACTGTAGTCGACGACTCGTGGGGCTAGACGAGTTGCAGAACAGCCAGGAAAATGACCCCGACTTAGGTACGGTTATAGCGTGGAAGCGAGATGGCCGTCGACCTACCTGGCAGGTGGTCTCTGCCACCAACCCAACGGTGAAGACCTATTGGGTGCAATGGGACTCCTTGCAGCTGGACAACAACGTCCTGACCAGAATCTTGGAAGACGAGGACGGTAGGGCAACGAGATCACAATTGATGGTTCCAAGGAGTAGAGTGGCCGAGGTTCTGCTCCACCTGCATGATGGCTCCTCTGGGGGACACTTCGGATTGAAGAAGACGTTGCAGAAGGTCCGAGACCGGTTCTACTGGGCGAGCTGCAAAGACGATGTCCGAGAGTGGTGCCGGAGGTGCGAAGCCTGTGCTACATTAAACGGACCGGTTGGTAGACGTACAGCTCCGATGGGGCAGTACAACGTCGACAGTCCGTTCGAGAGGATAGCCATCGACATCGCTGGACCATTCCCCAAAACCGAATCGGGAAATAAGTACATCCTGGTGTGCATGCACTACTTCACCAAGTGGCCCGAAGCGTACGCCCCTCCGAATCAAGAGGCCGGTACTGTCGCTGATGTTCTGGTGAAGGAGTGCTTCAGCCGTTTTGGAGTTACATTCCGACCAGGGCCGGAATTTCGAGTCTGGACTGTTCCAGAACGTTTGCAAGCTACTGGGGATACGCAAGACCCGGACCACTGCTCTCCATCCTCAATCGGACGGCATGGTGGAAAGGATGAACCAAACCATGGGGAAGCATCTGTCCAAGGTGGTTTCCGAGCATCAGCGTGACTGGGAGCAGTACATTCACCTGTTCCTAATGGCCTACCGATCGACAGTACAAGAGACAACCAACCACACCCCAGCCGCGGCCGCGAGCTGCGATTGCCATGTGACCTCAAATTTGGAAGGAAGCCTGGCGAAGAAACGGCCGGCGAAGGCTACGTGGGGAACCTGAAGAAGAGGATGGAAGAGATCCACGACGCCGTACGCCAAAACATTCAGGGTGCCAGCAACCGAATGAAGGACCAATATGATGTCCGCGTTGAGGCCGGTGGTTTCCAGCCTGGCGATTTGGTATGACTTCATAACCCCCAGAGGCGTCGTGGTCTCTCCCCCAAGCTCCAAAGGAACTGGGAAGGCCCCTACACTGTAGTTGCTCGACTGAATGACGTGGTATACCGAATCCAGAAACCCCCTCGAGGAAAGTGCAGGGTGGCGCACTTCAATCGGTTGGCCCCATATGCCGGAACCAATGAGCAAGTGGAGGCTGTCACGGAGCAACCCCTGAGACAACTAGGGACCGGAGGAACCTCCTTCCAGGAGTTTATGGCCGCTTATGGGGGTACGAAGGCTGCGCGATTTGGAGTCACTACAGAGGAGCAGCATGACGTGTTTGACACCCCGCGGCAGTATTCCCTGGCACACTGCGTCGCCCAGGACCTCCGGATGTCTAGGGGGATCGCCGCTGCCTTCCGGGAGAAGTTTGGCCGGTTAGACCAGCTGCGAGAGCAGGCACCTCAGTTTGGCAGAACTTTGCAGCTGAAGGAAGGCAACAGCTCCATTTATTACCTGGTGACGAAAAGGTTGTCGTACGAAAAACCTAGTTACCAGGAGCTCTGGTCTGCTCTTTTGGACCTTAAGGAGCAGATGGTGAAGAACGGCGAAACCCGGCTAGCGGTGCCGAAATTAGGATGCGGCCTGGATTCGTTGAACTGGAGGATCGTACGCAGCATGCTGGAAGTAGTCTTCAACCGGACCGGCATCCAGATCGAGGTCTGCTGTTGCAGCCTGTTGCAAAGCATTGAGCCCACGGTGGACTGCTACTTCTTCAACCAGTCCGTGTGCAAGAAGGGCACTGCCTGTAAATACCGCCATGAAACCCCCACAAGAGCGAATGACAGGCACCCGACGCAACTCGTTCTGAGACAGAACAAGCTAAGGCGGGGGCAGTGTAACGACCTTGTGATTAGGCAGCTGCAAACGCATAAGCCACAGCCGCCAGGAGACGACCTTGAGGACAGTTGCGGACGAATGAGTCATTATTCCAGAACTTCGAGAAACGGCCTTGGACCCAGAACTTCGAGAAGCAGCCGGACCGCTGCGGATATGAGTCACGTCCGAGGTCAATACACGCGACATGTCACCGTTGCCGGAATGGTCTCGACGCTTCCACCAGGGAATTAGCCGGCAATATAAATATGCGTTCGCAGGAATAATAGTCAGTTCTCATCAAGTTCTCATGCAGTTCTCATCAGACTCGAGCGCGTAATATAACTGAACCCGTATATATAACCATATAAATCCTTAATGTTTAAGTCGTGAATAAATAGCCACATAAATGAATTGATGTTTAATCCAGCGCATATAAATAAATATAGTACGTTTTTTTTCTATAATAACTGTCAAAGTGTTACAATGTTGGTAGATATGTGATTAAAACGCTAGATAATTTTTATACCTCGTGTTGGTAGAACTTTTTCAAAATTATGATTATGTGTCAATATTGAATGTCAAAGTTTCTTAATTTGAACTCTTGACAAATTTCTTTTTTCAACATGGAATCATCATCATCATCAATAAAATCGGATAAAAAAAGAAAACCAAGAAATATTTTAAATGCGAAAATGAAGCAAGTGATATTAAATTATGACATATCTGTCAAAATGACAATAATTTTTTTAGTGGAAGAAAAGAACTAAAAATCTATGTACCAACATCATTAAAACTAGGGACCCTGCAAGAATGCAACTTATCCCCTAGAAAGTGGACCTTGAAAATTATTATAGAAAAAAAATGTACTTTTTTTTTAGTGTATCGTTGTTAGAAATAGTTCGTAGTTTAAGTAATTCGTATGTTTGTAAATAATAATAATTACTCGTTGTTAATAAATGTTTAATGCAAGAAGCGTCGTATAATTTTTAAATAGCCCGAACGTAAAAACTTAACAATATTGAAGTATTACTTCAAAAGTGAATTTTTCATGTAGTTATTTAGGATGTATTTGAAGCAAAGAATAAGATAATCTCTAAAACATTTCTGTGGCGTGATATAATTTTTATTGAAAAGCTGTTTAAGTATGGACTAAGAGGTACTGTTATTGCCTGGATGACTTGTTATCTAAGTGAAAGAAGGCAAAAAGTGAAGTGCAGTGAAGAAATATCTTCAGAACTTGACATAAACGTTGGCGTACCGCAGGGGAGCATATTGGGTTCTTTATTATTTATGCTGTATGTCAATGACGTTGCTGCATGCATGGAGTTCTGCAATTTCCATCTTTTTGCAGATGATACAGTGATATATTATTCAAGTGAAAATTTTGTTGATGTACTAAACGTTATAAATCAAAAATTGTGTGTTGGTAAATGGTTGTCAGCAAATAAACTTTAATTGAATGTGTCCAAAACTAAATTTATGATGTTGGGAAATAGGTCATTATATAAAATCTACAAAGAGTCTAATGCAAGAATTTTAATTGAAAATGAAGAAATAACTGTGGTGGAACAAATTAAGTATTTGGGAATAATAGTGGATAGGGACTTAAAATTTAATTATCATGCTGACTACATCTGTAAGAAAATATCCAAGAACTTAGGAGTGTTGGCTCGTGTAAGAAAATATCTTTCTGCGTGCTTGCGATTGCTTGTATACAATTCAATCGTGAGGCCGCACTTTTTCTATTGTGGGACAATATTATATTTGTTTAGTAAAGGGGCATTGAACAGACTGCAGGTGCTACAGAATAGATGTATGGGGGTTATTTTGAAATGTGACAGATTTACTAGAATCAAGGATATGTTAAGTGAATTAAGGTGGTTAAATGTAAGGCAATTGGGTAAATATCAAGCAATGATATTCATATATAAAATAATAAAAAAGGAAGTGCCAAATTTGTTACCACACGAAAACGTTACGACATAGCAATCCAGCCCCACAAGCGTGCAAAACAAAATCATACGCTCGAGAGCCGGACTTGCTATCCATGACACGATAAGGCGACATGATCGGGAAATACACCGAGAATACAAGGCCCCAACCCTGTTAAGATAGCGGCAACAGGAAGGGTTGCTCCAGCTAAAAACTCAGCCGCGTGGGCGGGTTCTTTACGACCTTCGAGTTAGGGCTGTACTCCGATACGAGAGGTAAATGATGTTAAAATAACGGAACGCCACCATTTTCTTCACTAAATTGGGACAAACACAACATCGGCAGCACAGGTGAAATTACTTGAAAATGGAAGTGGGTAGTCCACCTGGCTACTTTTGCCATAGCAGAGTTTGGTTGGCGAAGACGTACAGTATCGACTTACCTTACAACATAGCTCAATACAGCAGCTGCTCAACTCCTTACAACTGAAACAGTACACATAAAACGCATGCAAAAGTCATGAACTCAAATGAAAAACATAAGTACTTGACAATGAACTCTACTGAAATAAATAAAATATATGTAGGTGACAATGGACATGACATTGACTAGTTAAATTTAAAAATGCTCAAAAGGATTAGTTGGGTTAGATTGCGCAACACGTTAACTTAATTACAAACATTAAACTTGATTGCAAATACATTAATGTGGCTCAAGGCAAACGAAACTGCCACAAGTTACGTTACACAAACAGAAAAATACGACGGCAATTCATTAAATTTAGCAAATAGCAAATAACATCGTTAACAACAGAGACGTTGAACTGTTCCAACACTCGATGGCCGCGCTCACTGTACATATTACACTATAAAAGCTAATTTACAATAATTTGTTACCTGAAGATCAGCTGACTGCATAATTACGAGCGGCACTGTATGTGTAGTCGCCTTTCCAAACAAACTGCCTCAAGGTGCCTGAAGAAATAGAACGACGGCGAAATCACAAGGGTGGACGTGGTGCAGAACACAACCTTGATGGTGTACGCGATAAGGGGTTGGCCAGATGAATTAGAATCCCCCGAAGGGTGAACAGATGACGTAACGACACTTCCAATACAGGAAGCACAGGGCAACGTGCGAGATTTAAACAACATGACGTCATACTTAAATTAGCGTTGGTTCTATGAAGAGCTCGTTAAAATCCGTGACAGCGATAATTTTGGAGTCTCGCAACCCCACGAAAAGAACTCTCAACCACACTAACTTAACTTGCTTCAACTGCACCCCAAACGCTTAATGTTCACAGCACGAAGAACGCCTAGGATTTCTCATGTAACGAAACAGTTCCATTACTTAAGAAAGCACTCCGGTAAGTCAACAGGTCCTCAAAAGGCACAATTCACGGAACACATTACTTGAAGCGGAATTACAAGGTTCATTACAAGTCCCCCCCGGTCGCAAAACGACGCGGACCGAGGGTTAAAAATCAAATACGTTTGTTCTAGTTCAAGGATCGGTAGGAAGTGAATTCGAAAAATCCAAACCGTTTGATGGCGCTAAGGGGTCCCGAAACTGCATCTCACTCCTGCAACGACAGGCTAGATCCTCCGTCGCATAATCTCAAAGGATTGCACCACTGAAGGAAATATAAATAACGCACTACGTCATTACGACCGTTGCAGAAAAACAAATCATATACAAAAGTTCCAGAATAATAAATGACTTGACTAAGTGCTTCCCAGGAGCTTGAATGTGTCGAATAACGAGAATGACATCACCCACGCAGGAGGCAAAGGCAGAATAAAGCTGCTCTGTCCAGCGGCTTACTAAGAATTTTAAAGAACAACGAAACTGCGTTGTTTGCAGCAGGCTGTTTTGATAACATTACCAAGCTAAGCTCCGGGATAATTGTTCTAACAAATTATCTTCAGAACATATTAATCTTGTGTAGTGATGTACATGAACGTGAAACACGAAACAGAGAAAACTTTTACTTGAGGACTCAAAAAAAGTGTATTTGTATTAATTCTATTTTTCATAAGGGTCAAATAGAATATAATAACTTAAGTACCAGTATTAAAAAAGCGAAAAGTGTTGCAATATTTAAGCGAAAACTAAAAGACTTTTATTTGTTAAGCAAAGGCTAGTCATTGTTAGACGTTGTTGATGCTGTATAGTGGTTGTTATTCAAGTTGCTAAATAAAGAATTACTTACTTACTTACTCTGCAAAATTAAAAATATTAAATATCAAACGTTTCAAGGAACATTCTGCCCTCATTATCAACGATTAACAACTCAAACTAAAAATTAATAGGGAAAACTTAACTTTTCACTGGGACTGAGAAATGATCAACCTCCAATGAATTGCTTGACATTGACTGTTGAGTACCTATACCTACTTGATCTGGCGAATTATCCATAAAAAGAATATGAAACAAAGAATAAGATGCAGCATTTTCATCTGGAAATCTTTCTTCAAGAAATGTTATTGGACTGACCAATTACGGTATAAAAATTTTTTACCTGATATATTCTTCTACGTTGTACGGTATCACTTTTCGTATTAGTCCATATGCTAGGTACCTACCATCCTGTATTTTTTAGTCCCCCAAAATAACACAGTTGCATTTCATTATTTGAGCTTTAAAAAATCATTTTTTCTTGGTTCCCAAGCTAAAAATGTCAGTTTTTAGCGTGTGTTCGAGATTTAGTTTTGTCTATTTAAAACCAGTTCAACTTTGAAAAGAAGATTATGGATGCTGGAGCAACTATTCATGCTTACCATCGGACTCTTCAAAGAGCCACTTCTTCAATTGTAAGCTCAACTGTGTATACAAGAATTAGGTGGACATTTTGAACAATTACTGCAGTAATACAATCTTTAACTAATCAAATTCAATTAAATAAACTCTTGGCGTTTCACCTAATTTTTTATTTAAACTTAAAACTACATTTGCAAATGTCTGATCACAGATAATTATTACTTATTTTACAATACTGCCAATATAAAACAACTAACATCTCAATTTGTTGCTTCCTAATGTAAACAACATTAATGATATCTATCTTTTACTTTTCTTTTTCCATTCTATTTTTTAAATAGTGACGTAATTGTATTTGAGTTGCAGCTTCAGAATGCCCTGCGATTATTCTAATAATCGAATCACACCGTGATTGCAGTTTTGGAGCTAGCAAAACTTCTTTGGGCAGCAATAACAAAATCAGGGACAAACAATGAGGGCTATCGCTGGTTTTTAAGATGCTTTCAGCCAAAATCAGTTCATTTTCCACTAAATCAGAATTTTCGGACATAAAGTGTTCTCGAAAGAAACCTGAGCATTTGTAAAATATATTTACATCCAATACATTCTTTCCATGCAGAGAATCACAAAGCTGGCCCAGTTGCTCTCCGATTTTCTGAATATTGTCTTCTCGATCCGTAAAATGTAAAAATATTTGCGTAAACTGCAACAGTAGGTATTCATCCAAAGCTTCATGAAGTTGGAAGGAGTTATTCCATGATGTCACAAATAGAGAGAATGCCTTTGTATCTATGCATTTGTGCTTTAATGTGTGGGAGCAAAATTCTTGTACAAAGTTATACAAAAGTTTGTGAAATATAAGGCTTTCAACGGAATTAGAGCAAGTTTGCATCATATTCTTAATTATTGCAAGAACAAGTTTCACATTTTCTGTTTGTTCATGTTCTGATTTACAATAAACTATGGTTTTGCAAGTAAAACGTTGAATAGCTTTTTGAAAATGAGTGAGCTCTAATGATCTAAAAAGATATTTTTCTATTATTTGTTTAGGAAATTCTTCAGATAATGTAATATTAGTACTCGTAGCTGCTTCGAAAATTCGACACTTTTCTTCGTCCAATTTAACAGTAGGAGGAAGCTTTTCTAAAGTATCCCATACGAACAAGATATATTTTTCTAAATATCTTGCAGGAACTCTTTTATGGTTGCTTAGTTTACTAAAAGCTGCGCAATCATTAACATCTAGTGCTTTGATATTCTCTTTAACCATTTCCCATGAATAGTCATCGGGATTTCTTAGAAAAACGTCAAACATTCCGTTAAACAAATGTTTTCGAATGGAGGTGTTTTTTTCATTCATTAATTTCAGCAACACTTCATACATCTTTTTTATATTCATAACTTTAAATGTTATGTAGATTCCTTGCTTTCTTACTGAAACGGCACGTGTCATTAATTCATCCACAAAGGATGGCAACCTATTTTCAGCAACATTCTCCATAACTACATACAAAAACTTCTGAATGAGTTTTACGTAATTACCATTGCAAAAGTTCAAAATAGCTTCCAGGGCTGTATATGGTGGGATTGTATTTCTAAGACTACAAGCTACATTTTGCTGTACGATACGTTTCCTCTGTTCTTCTTTATTTTCAACATTCCCAGTTAATTGTTTCGGGTAATATAAAGACACAAAATTTAAAAAATCTCTGGGTTGCATAATGTAAGACAGAATAAACACTGCATCTTTCTTTTTATTGAAGTTTTCATGTTCTTCACTGATTATATTCATGCAAATTGCAGATATCTTCTGGGGAATGTGTAAGTGAGCATAATATCTTAGAAACGGAATAAAAGATCCAAGAGGTGAATATATGCTGACCAGGATGTCCTTTAATGGTTCTATATATTCTAATAGAAGAAGTGGATGATTCTTTATCAGCCAATTTGTTTGTAAAATATACTCGCATTTTCCACTAAGCACTATGTAGATTAAATTGGCTTCTTTAGAGCGATTATAATCTGAAATTATACACTCTACAGCAATTTCATTAGCTGGGTACACATATTCCTTTTCTAATCGTGATTTAACAGCATTAATGGCATTAGTATCTATAAATAAACTTATTTGGTCATGAAGATGATGCTTGTTCCACTTAATTAGACACTGTAGGTAGTCCATATATCGGTTTTCTAATTCTTCATCCGTATGACATTGTGGAATCACATCTTTGAACATAAGCAAACATTTCTTTTCATATTTAGGTTTTTTCTTACATATATTGTAGTCTACATACTGCAGATCGCACCACAGCTTTAAATATTCTTCAACTGGCAAATCATTTTCCATGCAATGATATATACGAGCTTCCAACAATACAATAGAGGCATAGGAATACCTTTGATTTAGACTAAATAGCTGTATCAACTTAATTATATTTTTCCATATCGACGAATTAAATTTTAGCGAATTTAGAGATTGCAATATAACATTTAAAAATTCTTCCCTGATGCTAATATGGTCATTACGATGATTATTAATCATATATTCACACACTTCTGTTAAAGCTGCCAAATCTTTATTTATATGACAAGTGGCAACTAAGCTAGCTATCAGCTTCATGCGGTCCTTAATGTTGGATGTAAATGAAATCTTCTTTTTAAGTAGAGGCAATGATTTTTCTGTTTTCATAAAACTAATCCAAGTCTCTTCAGAAATTTTATAAGGTCGTAAATGGGTTTTGAGCCACGATTCTCTGTAATCTGGTGACATTATTTTCATCACTTTTGAAGTCATAAGAGATGGGTGGTTCAACAACTCATGACCGTGGATCTTCTGAAAAGTAACAAGAAACAATTTTGACTTTTCTTCATCAGAAGGTAAATGATTTAGTAAAGTCAGGTAGATACCAATTTTTTGTTCAAATTCTTTTATGGATTTAGGAAACACAAGGTAGAAAAATTCAACAAACTTTTCTTTCATATACTTTCCAATTGCTTGTAACTTTAGCAGCTTAAAAATATTTTGTGCATTCTCTATAATGGTGTCTTTATTGGCAGAAACTATTTTTGCGGTGGCTCGTGAACCTAAATGAAAGGTCGACTCATATTTTTTGTTTAGTTTCAGAAAAAGAAGCAAATCGCGCTTCATTAGGTATATAAAAACCAATCTGTATTTAAGTGCGATGTCCACTTCGGGATCATATTTGTGCAGTTTCTCAAAAATAGTTTCAGTTAATGAGGGATGCTTTTTTACAATCATAAGTAGATGTCTAGGTGTAATTTCAATCCTATGAGAGGTAATAGTGCTCATAATCAAGGGATCACTACATGCTGAAAGCAGTTTCGAGGCCAAATATACACCATAATTTTCCTTAATAACTTTAAAAAATTCATCAGCTTTTTGAACATTTCCCAAATGTAACGATAATTTGTTTATAAGTTTCAATTTCGTATTATAAGAAAGATAAGGGAAAATTTGCCTTATCAACTGATCTCCACTGATGCTTTCAAATGCTTCTTGTATAAAACATTTTGATTTCAGTAATTTTTCTATGAGTACTGGATTTTCACTCTTTAGCACCCCAACCAGGTCAGAAGTTTTCTTAAAATACAGCAGTGTGTCTACCTTGAAAATTTCTTCCAAGGCATTCTTGGGATGGATGGTGGAGAAATCAATTTTGTCGCATGAGCTTTGGGTTTTATTTAGAAGGAGGAACAGGTTTTTCCGTCTTTCTCCCACTGTTACACCAGTTAAGGAGTGGAAGTTCACAACGAACTCTTCTTCGATTAATGCAGCCATACCGTGTTCTGAAAATCAATTTAAAAGTAAATCAATTAATGTACAGCGTGGCTAAAAACTTAATGGTGAATTTTAAAATTGGATATCGTCGTTTGTTTTCGAGTTATAAGCAAAAGTTCGATTTTTGACTTTTTATTTTGTGGCTATATCCCGCTTATTTATGAAAATAGAAAAATGTAATTTCTATGTTCTTCAGGCACTTGTTTGATTTATGTACGCTGATTGGACCAACTTAGCACAACATAGACAAAGCTGAAAGGCAGTTGTTAAAGAAGCCAAGGCTCTTCATGGGCCGTGGTGCTGTGCTGATGATGATGATAGCAGCATACCTTTTATCGTGGCTGTAGGAGGCACTCCATTATTTTTTTAACATCTTAGTTCATGAACCAGTTAGAGTGCCTTCTACAGCCACGATAAAAAGTATGATGATATAAAAAACAAAAAAATATTTAAAAAAATAAAAGTAGGCCGATTTGTCTGAAAAGTAAGTCTGTCACTACTCTTAAAATTCTAAACAACTTTCTTTAATCCTTTTTTTTGTTATCTCTTCTAATAAAGGTAGTTTACTCTTGACCATTTTTTAAAAACCGATTCGAAAAACACCCTGTATATTAATTAATTTGATTGATTTTCTCAAAATCTTGCTTTAAGAACAAGCAGGAGCGATTCCTAGAATATTAACATTTAACTCGAAAATATTTTGTCATTTACACTTTATGTGAACTCAATCCGCGGACACACTGTACATCATCATTAGAAGAATACATACTTGCTGACAGTGCTTACCCATTGTTACAGACAGTGATAACACCCTATCGAGATAACGGACATCTAAGTAGACAGCAGAAACATTTTAATATTGTTCACAGCTCTTGTCGAGTGATAATCGAACATACTTTTGGGATACTCAAACAACACTTCCGTCAATTGCATCATATTAAGTTTAGAAACGTTCAAAGAATATGTCAATTCATTATGGCTTGTTGTGTCCTACACAATTTAACTATTGGAGATGGCATTCAATTTAATACTGATAATGATGTATTGGATGAACAACCGGAAACAGAAACATTTCTTAACATAAATGCAAGAACAGATGGTGTTTATTATAGGGAAAAGTTAGCTAGATCTTTAAAGTAATATATTTATTATATGAAAACAAGTAATAAATTTTATAAAAACTATATTTTGTTTTCTATAAAGAGCAACATAACATATGAGTATTACATAACCGAGGGGTGAGGAACTCCCACAATCTGGTGTACATTTCAAAATGAACTTCAAAAAAACGCCAAAACACAATTATTATCTGTAAATGAAAATGCATCAGCAACTGAAGATGAAATTAACTATTTAAAAAGCTTAGTTAGGGGTTGGGTAGATAAATATTGCCAGTCAGTTAGTAGCGGGATTTATAGTAATAGCACTAACGAACAACTTATTAACTTAAAAATACAATAATATAACAATTAAATTTAAAAAAATAACGACATACTTGCATATGTAAGGTGTTGCTTATGTGGCACCCCTTGTACATAACAACTAAAAAATAGATTCTGAAAAATTTATCATACTTGGAAGCTTATAGCTTTTCTGTTAGTTTTTTTAGCAGCTCATTTCTTATTTTCATTTGCTGAATAATATCATTCCATTGTTGATAGCGCAATTCTTCATGTTTTTCCCTTTTTTTGTGTTTATCCTCTATTAACAGTTTTAAGTTTTGGAGCTCCTTCTGAACTACATTACATCTAACAGGTTTTGTGTTCGCAATAAAAGCGAGTGCTTTAAAAGAAATTACCTTCTGTTACTTTCGGATTCATTATGGCTTATATTATTCTCCATTTCCAATGTATTATTACTGCTTTCAATTGTATATACTGGATTTATGGTATGCCTTCCACTTAAAATTTCATCTAATTCTCTGAAAATCTTATACTTCTACCTCTCATATGGACATGTTTTTCTTCCCCGTCCCGTGCTGTATTTTGCTTTATGTTTTTGTATATTCGTTCCAAGCTCTTCCATTTATTTTCAACTTGTAAGGTTGTCAAATTGTAACCATATGGCGACATCTCCTCCACTATTTGATTCCACATTAACTTTGAGGTTCTAATTTGACCTTTTTCTACTAAAGGCTTTTTATCTCTGTACAGATTTAGTAGAAGCTTTGTCATTTCCTCAGTCCATGTTATATTTGAAGTAGTTGCGGTACTTGTATCTTCGTTTATATCATAACAAACACAGCAGGTGCATCCTTCCAAAAACCTGATAATGTAAATTAATTTTATTAGTTTAAAAATAAATAAGATCAGGATGTTGCAGTTGCTACACTATTACAACTTACTTTCCCTCTGTTCCTTAACAGTATCCTATTTTCATTTTAATAATCGCACAATTCGCACTGGTAACACACAATGGCTGGGTTCATTTTCTAGGTTAATACCACCAACCCGACAAGTTCAGAGGTTAGGATTTTGTTATCTTATATTTTGCACTTTCTGCACCTCCTTCAAACCAGGTGTGAAAAGTGCGGTTTAGTGTACCTGCACTCTAACAAACGAACAGAAATAAGTTCAAGTTAGTGCAGCACTATTTGACAAACGAACAAATTTAGTGCCAAAAGTGTCAAATATGTTGAACTAGTGCAACAAACGAACAAACCTAAATCATAGTCCTTCTGTTACACACATTTTTATCATCATGCTTTAGTTGAACCAACTTAAAAAATTTCAATTTGTTGCCGAACACTACCAGTTACATGCCAATGCGACTTTTACATATATGAAATAGTAACACTTCATTATAGCAATACGTTTATTATTTTCATAAAGCAACAACAAAAACATTTTTTATATGTGTAATACCCACAAAATTATATATTAATAAACTAAAATATAATAAAATACATGCCCAAACTTAATATTCGCATTCATATTTGTTATGTTATATATTTCGTCTTAAACTAGTTAAGTACTAATAAAAAAAAATAGATTAATCTAAAATTAACAATTTTCTAAACTTCTAACTATAGAATAGAACAAGTATACCTTGTTTTTTTAATTAAAATGCTGGTTGAGATATAACTGGATCACAGGATCAGTAACGTTCCCCAGTAACTCAATTATTTTTTTGTATTTTACTTTGGTTTCTGGTATAGTTGCACAAGTGTTGTTAAGTAATAAAATAACCAACAGTAAACACGCAATGGAACCGTCTGACTGGGCAAGATTTTCAAATAAATTGTATTTATTTATCTCCAAATCATCACCAGAACCTTGACAAAAATATTCCAAAAACCAATTTATTTCTTCAGAAATTATGCCAAGCACAATAGAGCCGTACATACTTGTTAAAGAATCACACAAACCTTTAATTTTCTGTACAACTTCAGGCACTGCTAACTTCTCAATATAAATTAACGTAATTTGCAAACATAAATAGGTCTCAAAAGAGTCGTGAGGTTTTAGAAAGTTATTCCAAAGATCTACAAATTTTTTAAGAATTTCTTTGTCACCGTACTGATTTGTAAGAAATTTCATAGAAAATTCTTTTACAAAATGAGAAACTGTTTCCCGTCCTACATTTCTAGTTTCTACATTGTTCCAGGTAGCCTTGACATAATTTTTTAGACATACAAAAATTGCCTTTACACGATTTTCCTTTTCTAATGTACCACAAGAAACGATATAATTGCATGTAAAACTATGTACAGCCATTTGAAATGAACTAAGGCTTTGTTGCTCCTTAAAAAGGTAACTTTGTATTATTGAATCACAAAATTCCTTTGGAAGCAGCTGAATTATATCAGATGGAATTGAATTTAATACAGTAATCTTCTTTGATAACACATCACCATCTGGATCGGGCAGTCTACTCAGGATATCCCATGTAAACGGAATGTACTGTACAAGGTATTGGCGAGGAATTTTCTCGAGATTTATTAAAATGCCAAATGCTTCCTTATCATTAACATCCACAGAATTCACATTCAACTTTACCAACTCCCACGAATAATCATTAGGATTTTTAATAAAAAAGTTGAAGATGCCTTTTAGAATAAACTTACGAACCGAGGCATTTTTCTCAGTTTCCATAAACTTATTCACCACGTTAAAGATTTGTGCTTTATCCAGGGCTCTAAATGCAAGATGTAGCTCATGTTTTCTAACTGAAACAGCTTTTCCTGACAGTTCACTGAGTAGCGAAATTAATTTGTTCTCATTTGCTTTGTAAGACACTGAGTACAAAGAGACACAAATGAGTTTTAAGTAGTCCCCTTTGCAGAAAGCTAAAATGCTGTCGAACATTTGTGATGTTGGAATAACATTTTTTATAGACGCACCAATAGTTTTTTGCAGAAAGTATACTTTCTTGGCATCTTCATTATGGACGTTTACTTTTAAATCTACTGGATAATATGGAACGATGAATTTTTGAAATTCACTTGGGGTCATTAAGTACGACATAGCTATAATTACGTGACTCCTCAGCATTTCCTGTTTGTTACCGACTAAATCGTTGTCTTTAAAAAGAGATAAACAGTTATTAATAATTTTTTGAGGAATTTCGAGGTGACTGTAGTTTCGGCAACTTTTCCAAAACCAATCTGTTTCTGCTTCCATATTTAAAACAAGCCGAGTTATGGCATCAATGCTATGAGCTACAGTTAAGGGCTGATGGCGTATTAACCAATTCATTACTTCAATGTCTGCATACTTGTTTGTTGGCTTTAAATATAAATTCAGCAGATCTGATTTTTCTTTGACGTCGGTCTTCTGCTGTAGGCAGTGAACTAGTATGGAATCTGCGCTATACACATATCCCTCCTCCGTAAGCAGTTTTTTAAGGGTCTCGATAGGGCTTGTAAATGCAAATGGAGAAATCTTATCATTAGGGTTATTGTTGTTCCATCTCATAATAGCAGACATAAAATTCAAATTGCGTGACTGCAATTGGTCAAGCTTGTATAATTTAGGAATTATTTCACTGAACAATAGCAAGCACTTTTTTTCATACTGGGAATTCTTGTCAAAGATGTTCATATATGTGTGGGACTCAAGCCACTGTGTTAGTTCTTCCTCTATAGGTAAGTCATTTTTAAGACGATACCCAATATATGCTTTCAGGAATTCATCGTCATCATAAAATGTTTCCTTGTTTAACGTGAATACTTCAATGAGCTCTTGTACATACATCCAATGTTGCTCTTCAAGATTTTCAAGTTTCAATTTTTCCTGAAGGGCAGTTAGAAAGGCTAATCGAACAACGATGTGGTCATTACGATGGTGAGTTACTATGTATTTGCATACACCAGTTAGAGCTGCTTTATCCTTGTTGATTGTGCACGTTTTAACAAGACAACTTACAAGTTTCGATCTTGCTTTATAATCTGAACTTAATGATATCCTTTTTTTATAGAATGGAATAGATTTTTCGATCTTCCAGTAACAGTTCCACTCATCTTCTGTACAATCGGATGGTTTATATTCAATTTTTAGCCTGTTTTCACGCTCATTAGGTGGAAGCATTTCTAATAGCTTTAGATCTATATACTTAGGATGATCCCATAGTTCTGTACCATAAGTTTTTTTAAAAGATTCAAAAAGTAAATTTAAGTTTTGCGGTTCCAATGTAATTAGAGAAAATATGCGTTGATACCACACATCAAGCTTTGCAAGTGATGCTGGAAACAAATTTATGAAAAAGTCACCAAAATCCTGCTGCTTTAGAGTCTTACTAATCTGTTTATTATGAAATAGTTCATAGTATGACGCAGAATTTTTAATAACAGTTTGTTTGTTTGAACAGATAAATCTATTAGTTGCTCTTCTTCCCAGATTTAGTGACAGCTGATACTTTGTTAATAATCTTGAAAATAATGCAAAATCGTTTTTTGCAACATACATAAAAACCGTGCGATATTCTCGCTCTACATTAATGTGATTGTTTTTTAACAGTTTTAAAATGAATTCTGTTATATGTGGATGCTTTCTTATAATAATCAACAACTGTCGCGGAGTAGGTTTAATTCTGTTCAATTGTATACAGTCCACAATTACTTTCTCACTGCAGGCCGATAACAATTTTGATGCCATGTACAAGCCGTACTTTGCATTGATAGACTTGAAAAATTCATCTGCTTTTTGGGTGTCCACCAAATGAGAGGCCAACTTGTTTACAATTTTTATTTTCACATTAAAAGGAATGCAAGGTAAAATTGATAAAACCAAGTACTCTCCACTGATGTCTCGGAAAGCTCGATCCAGAAACCAGGAGCCGGCTTTCAACGTTCTTTCGATTAGTATAGGATTTTCACTTTTTAAAACTTCCACAAGTTCGGCCGTTCTGTTGAAATAAATTAATGCGTCCACTTTGAATTTCTCTTCAAGTGGAGTCTGTGGTTTTAAGGAGTAGAAGTCGAGTTCAGAGCATTTAGCTTCATTTAAAAGACTGAATAAATTTCTGCGTCTCTCTCCAGTTGTCGTTCCTGTCAAAGAATGAAAACTTGAAATGAACTCTTCAGTATCTATCGCCATCTTTACTGCCACAGTTACTCTGTAAATAAACAGCTAAGGTAGAGTGAATATTCACTTGCACTAGGATTTATTTAGAAATTACATTAAATACACAGTAATTCAGTGTTTTTCTTACATCACAAATACAGGGTGAGAATCGCCACATGCATAAAAAACGTAAGAAGCTATAGAAAAGCAAATACAGACTTGGACCACTTCATGGTTAAAATAGAAATGAAACAATTAAATGCCCAAAGAGTAAGACGAACCAAAGAGAAGAAAGCAAAACATTCATACTCGAAAAAAAAAAAATCTAAATAAGAAAAAAAAATTAAAGCAAAGAATAAACAACGAGGCGAATGACTACATAGAAGAAAAATAATACAGTAGGCGGCATAAAAGGTGCTACAAAGAAAAGCAAAACTGGGGAAAAAAACTGGTTCAACAAAGAGTGTGAAGAAGCAGTGGAAGAAAGAAAAAAGCAAAGCTGAAGATCCTGTACGAGGGAACAAGAAAGTATGGAGAACAAAGAGACCAAGGAAGTAAAACGAGGATATATCAGCCAACCACGACACACGGCCTAGACAAAGATGGAAACCTGGAAAAGAAAGACTCAATAGAAAAACGGGCAAAATATTTTGAACAATAAGGAAAAGAACATGACAAAAGCAGATGAAGAGACTGAAAGTCAAGAAGAAGACCTAATGGAACCACAAAGTATACAGGAAATAACAGAAGTTATACAGAATTTAAAGAATAATAAAAGCCCAGGCAAGGTTGAATTACAACCAGAAAAATATATAGATTAACAACAAAAATATAGCTAAAACAGAAAATGCCCAAGGAATGGTCGATGACATTATTATGTCCAATACATAAAAAGGGAAACTGGCACTAATGCAAGAGCAAAGGAATTGTGCTGAATGTGACATACAATATCTTGGTCAAAGAAATTGCCAAGAAACTAAAACATCATGTAGAATAAATAATAGGAGAGTGTCACTCCAACAGATCAGTCATAGATCAAACATTCACAGTAGGGCAGATACAAGAAAAATACTATGAATAAAACATACAGCTACACGTAATTTTTATTGGCCAAATAAAATAGTGGAGCTAGTCAGAATGACACTTGAAGGCACATTAAACCAGGTACGACTACATGGAGTCATGTCAAACGCCTTCAAACTAAATAGTGGACTAAGGCAAGCAGATTCTTTATCAGCAATCATTTTCAATGTAATTGGAGAAAATAATATGAGATAGTACGATCAACAGAAAGAGAACCATCTTCAAGACACCACATGAGTGCATAGCATATGCAGATGATGTCACCGTAATTTCAAGAGCTAAACCAATTAGTAAGAAGATTAATACAAACATTGGAGAAATATGGCCTAAAAATTAATGAACAAAAAACATGTTAATGACAAAGGCAGAACAAGTAACAAACAATCATATATACATAATCTGTAACCCTTATACCGTTTACACAGTGTCGAGGTGCCAGGTGCACCGAGCCGCTGTGGGTATGTGCATTTTTAAATTCGGCGGAGGTACTTGAGGTAATGGAGCCTGTCTAAGCTAGAACACTACTCCTGCTCTCGAGATGTTCACCCATCAAAGTACTGACCAAGCAGACTAGAGCTTAACTTTTACAAGTGCCGTGAGATATGCAACACTACTCAGTCGTACTGCTTGCAAACAATAATTTAAAAATAAAAAGAATGAAGAGAACAAAGAATATAATTTTGAGAAAGTAAACCATTTCAGTACTCAAAACAAGGAACTAGAAAAAGGAATAACTGCTGGGAACAAAAGTGTGGGTGTAATGGAAAGTGTATTAAACTCAAACAATGTATAAAAAAAAGTGAAAGTGCAGATATATAGACCAATAATAAGACCATCTGTGATATAAGTATACAAGTGAAACTGGGATTCTACACCAAGAATTCCTATGAAATCTACGAATATGGGAAAGAAAAATCCTGAGAAGAATATATGGAGGAAAAAATAGAGAAACAACAGAAGAGAAGACATAACATCGGTAATAAAAAAGCAGAGAACAAGATGGCTCCGACACATGATGCAAATGACAGATGATAGAACAACAAAAAAGATACCAACAGAAGAAACGCAAGAAAAAAGAAAAGGAAGATTGAAAAGAAAATAGATGGAATGTGTAGAACAAGATCTAGACAGGCTAAAAGTAGAAGTCTGGAAGAACAAGACAGGAGATAGAAAGGAATGGAAAAATATTGTTAACCAAGCCCAAGGCCTCAACGGACTGTAGTGCTACGAAATAATAACTATGCATCATCTTCACCGATTGTCAAAATTGCTACAAATTTTCCTGCAATACTACTGTTAATTGATCTAGAAATGCAACTATAAAAAATAAATTGTACTAATACAGCAAAAAATATATTTTCTTTAAATTACATAGATATGTTATATACTTAGTTTCATATAGACTGATTTTACAGTACAAATAACATAATGTATGAAAATTGCGGGCATTTTATAATTTCTTTTAAACATACTTTTGTATTTAGGCAAAATTCAATACAAGCTGTTGAAGGTGTTAGTTGCATTAGTACAATACAACAAAATTCCAATTTGATAATATAAGTACAATCGATTTTAAGCTCAGTAACGCTTTGAACAATAGGTGTCAAATTAAAACTAGCATGTTTAAATTGTAATATTAAAACATCAACAAGGCATTGTTCTTAAAAAAAATTACGAGGAATTAAAAAAAACATTATTTATAAACAATGTCTGCACATGAGTCAGTGGATAAACAGAGCTACAACTAAAAGGCTCGATCGATTTTAAAGTTCGACCATTACAGTATGTTGAAATAAGGGTGCTATGACTTTTTGGAAATTGCAACAATTTTTACTTAATAAATGGTTATAGCTATTTTTAATTTTTAATGTCGTTCAATAGCTTTTTATAGAATGAATCAATGGCTGTAAAGTGCCGTAAATTAAAATAACAACTGCCTTAATTTTTTTAAATTTCAAAAACTTTTTATATTTTCAATTTCTATCAAATACAGGTCGAACATGTACTTTCAGTTTATATAAGGTTTATTTTTTAATTTCTAATTTGATAATAAACAATTTTTTATAATTTTCTTCACACCCATTGAGGGTAATTCCAATTGGTATGTAGTAGGAGAATGTAACATAGAGCAGTTGAAAAATCCGTAAATTTTAAACAAATTATTTCAACTGTGCAGTTTTTATTTTACTATTTTGGAAAAAACTATCTTCCCAGTTCCTTCAAACTTGGGAAGTTAATAGGCCTGCTTGAAATCTCTTATTTAGATAATGCCCGTGGGTTAGGTAGTCTCCATTATAGTACACAAGTCTTTCTAGTAAAACTTGTTTTAACACATAATCATTACATAATGGATAGTAACAGTTACTTGTTTTATTTTTCTATAATTTCTTTAGATTAAAACCTTATTCTTTAAATTGGGAATATACTGTTTGCACAGCAAGAAAATTTCCAAAAAAAATCCAAACAGAAGATATCCCGATAAGAGATCATTTCAAAAATTAAAAGAACGGTTTGAGCAGACTGGAAGTGCTGGATATTAAAAAACCACAAGAACACAAACGATTTTATATGAGGAAAATCAACTGGTTATTATTTTGGATTTGTAAATAGACACAATTTCCACTGCTATGATCAAAATCCAATTGCTTATTTATCAACAAATTTTAACTAAAATTTTAATGTTTGGGGCCAGCATATTCTCGAGTTTCGTGTGACTGGGGTTGTATTTTTAGATGTAATCTGGAAGGTGCTGAGTTAATCTGAGAAAATGGTTAACTCAGCACCTTCCAAATTTCAGGCTAAATAAAATGTGACTGCAATTAGATGGTGCACACGTCAGTTTAGTTTAATAGGGATGTTCGTTTGAGAGCTCATCAGTGGAAATTATCAATAGTAATATAACAAGGGCGAGACACACTTACCGATAATTTTGCACACGCCAAGGGTCGACTGCTGGTTGCAATGAAAACTGTCCCGAGGGCAGTTTTCTAAGGGCAACCAGCACGATAACTTTATATTTTTAAGATTATTACACAAAAGCTGTATACGAAGTATGATTTAAAATTGATCTAATAATGCCAAAAAATTCTTAATTTCTTGTTTCTTACATTTCTATTTCTAATTATGACACTATCTACGGGGTCGATAATCAGCTTTAGGGCGCTTATCGCTTGATAATCATCCCTAGGGAGTTTATCAGGTAATCAGTTCGAGATTGGTCGATTTTCAATCAATGCATGGTTCTTATTAGATGAAGTCAGTCATGTGACAGTTGTGTGTAATAATCCAGAAAAGTGAATAAAAAGAGATTTTGTGAAAATTTACCACAATTTTATTTTAATAGATCACCGAACCTAACATCAATTTTTTCTGTCGAGAACCATAAAATTGGATGTGTACCGTACAGCAGCTACAACAAGGGATGATATGGGCGAACAGATAAGCCAATAATTACACCAGAGATGGACAGACTTGAAAGAGACGTTTTATTGGACTTTTTCCACTGTCTTGGGTGTTTATCAAATGATGTTCAAACCCCGGAGTAGGCAAGAGTGTACGTGAAATTACGTACAAAAATCAGTCCTCAGGACTAACCAGGAGTTCATTCACCTGAGGACGGGAGTAAATCAAAAACTCCCTAAACATCGTGTGATAAATACCCAAGACAGTGAAAAAAGTCCGGTAAAATCCTTTATCTAATAGACTTGTCTGTTCGTCCGTCCGGGACGCTGTTTCAGCAGCCAAACCGTAAGAGATAGAGAAAAAAGTTATTAAAGTTATATGTTTGGAATGGTCATGTCTAACACTAATTATTATCGTAATTATCCTAATCCGAACTTTTTAGGTTAGATTCTAGGCATATTTTATCAAGGCGAATGCGACTGGTAGTTTGCTACCAACAATGACGTCATATACGTACGTGTGGTGAATACACGTTCTATTTGCAAAACGGTCTTTTTTGTTTTATTAAATGAGACATTTGTCTCACTGGACTGCTAGTAACTCATAATAGACCACTATTAAAAATGACATCATTCAGAGAACAACAAACTTGAATCCTGTAATCTGTAAAATAGGAGACATTTTGAACCATTATTATGATAATTAAAGATTGAAGATATTGAAATCTACACAAGTATTTTAAACACCGTGTATTAAAATATCACCTTTTTATGACAGTTTAGTACTTATGCGTCCTAGCTGATGCCTTCCTAAATGTTCATAAAATTACTATTAAAAAATGGGGGAAATATGACGCTTTAAGTGCAAGTTTGATAATGACAAAAAATATTAAATTGGTTTATAAGTTGGAAAAGTGGAAAGTAATTTAAGGTTACACGTAGAACCCATAGAGGCTTAAGTAACTGCAAAAAATACAAAATATATACTCTTTTGTGACAGCCAATACAAGTAACAAAATGTGCCCCTTTTGAACCCTCTTAGGATCTTCTTGTCGGATTAAATAAAATAGTGCCACTTTTTTGCACGCGTGAGAAAGTTTCAAGGGTGAGCTAAAGGTAAATTCCTTAAATCTCACAAGTGCAAAAAGAAGCTTTAGATACGAGTTGTATACATAATTTTTTTGACTACATTTATGCTAAAAGAGATTGCAAAACGTCAACATTATTTCAAATTAAAAACTCATTAAAAATCATGTTAGGTATGCTTTCATTGTTTTAAATTGAAAACTCAGCAAATTTAATAAGAGTTTTTTATTATACAAGACAATAAAGTTTATTTTTATCCACGAGTGAATTGTTTAACGTTGAGACGTTAGTGATTCAAGAGTGGATAATAATAACTTTATTGTCGTATACATATAATATAAAATTTTATTCAATTCTTAAAATTT
Source organism: Agriotes lineatus (assembly GCA_940337035.1). Lineage (NCBI taxonomy): Eukaryota > Metazoa > Arthropoda > Insecta > Coleoptera > Elateridae > Agriotes > Agriotes lineatus. The sequence goes on from CALNHX010001447.1 coordinate 149,734, forward strand.
CATTAATCAATAAATATCTAAAAAACAAATTTTATATTGACAGCCGTGAAAAGTTATAGTGACTATTCAACTCACCCCCTTCAAGTTAACTATTCACCAATCATAATTTAGTATTTATGTCATTTGCCACCAATCAGCGTAAAATTGTGCAACAATTCCGCTAGCGGAGTTTTAATGACTATTCAACTCACCCACTTCAAGTTAACTATTCACCAATCATGATTTAGTATTTATGTCATTTGCCACCAATCAGCGTCAAATTGTGCAACAATTCCGCTAGCGGATTTTTAATGACAATTTTTTCTCTTTCTGTGACATTTATTTAACTTCCTGTAAAATTAATCAAATTGATATTAGAAATGTCAAATTTGACAAACAATTTATTTTACGTCAACAGATTTTTATTTGTAAAGAGGACGTGATAAAATTGATTAATTACTAAGAAATGTCAGTTTTGTTCGTTGAATAGTCCTTCAAATGCCGCTTGCAGCCGACGAATTGCATGAATTTTTGTCAAAGTGTATGAGTGTTTATTGCTTCGATATAAATTGGTCGAGTGCGACAGCACGAGACCAATTTTGAAGCAATTTCGTGTTTATTGCTTCAAAATTGGTCTCGTGCTGTCGCACTCGACCAATTTATATCGAAGCAATAAACACTCATACACTTTGACAAAAATTTTCGACAATTCGTCGACCGCTCGCGGTATTGTATATGACAATTTGGAAAGTACCGAGAGATGAAATAAATTTATAATTAGAGTCGCCTGTGATTTATGTTATACGTTTGACAATACTGTGGGTACTGTAGGTTAGGTTTTGTTTGTTATTTGACACAGACTGATGTGAAACTTAACCTGCAAGTCTTGAATTTGTGATAACTTGACACTGCAGCAGTGAGTGACATAAATAGATAAAATAGCAATTTATGTATCAAGTTGCAAAATGAAAGTGTTTTTCACACTAAATAAATCTACTTAAATCTACAAAGCTGTTCTAAATTTTCATATTAGCATTAGTGCCAACATGAAATCTCATATTGCAACTGGTGTCAAATACCTATGCATCATTCTGACATTGTCAACGACAATAAAATGTCATTAAATTAGGTCAAAATTACAGAAACCTATTTTATGCTTCTGAAATGCAATAAAGTGACAGAAGTGTGCAATAATAGCTATTTATGTATCAAGTTGCAAAATGAAACTGTTTTTCACACCAGACGCAAAGTTTGCCCTAAGACCGCTAACGAGTTGGGCAATACCTTGTATGTGAAATACACTAATTTTGCAACGTGTTGCATTCAAGATTTTCTGTAATTTTGAGTCATTCATTTTTATAGTAAATAAATTTACATAAATCTACAAAGTTGTTCTAAATTTTCATATTAGCACTAGTGCCAATATGAAATCTCATATTGCAGCTAGTGCGTATACCGGGTGTCAACAAATTTATTAGACAAGTCATAGCTTCTAGAGTATTAAATGTATTAAAATAAGATTTGGTATAGGTAAATGGTATAGGGAGAGGAGCGTTTTCGCATATTTTTCACTTTCCGGTCACTTACGGTTTCACCGGAAATGGCTCCGATTTCGAATTTTTAAATAGAACACCCTGTATATTTTTGCATATTTGGATTTCTGAGACAATTTTGGATCAGAATGTGACATTTTAAAAAGTTTTTAAGGCTACTTGAGTTTTTTAGAGCCACTTTTAATATGGCATCTAGGTGGCCATGATCGGACGAAAACTAATCTAAGGACCTCAGGTGATGTCAGAAAATTACAATCGCAAAGTTTTAGTGATTAGTATGATAGATAGGAATAAGACAAGTTGGCAAAATCACGTTTTCTTGTTTAACTATTTTTTTTCAAATGGCAACCCTTTTTTGACAAGCACTTTCCGAAAAGAGGATTTTTTGGCAAATCTAACGATACTAATTTATTTGCGATTGGATTAAAAATAAGCTCATAAGTTAAATATTTCTAAGCAAAATACTGGATAATAATTTATTTACTTTTGTCAAGTGTGCCATGGATAAGTTTTTAAAATGTCACATGCTGATCCAAAATTGTCTCAGAAATCCAAATATGCAAAAATATACAGGGTGTTCCATTTAAAAATTCGAAACGGGAGCCATTTCCGGTAAAACCGGAAGTGACCGGAAAGTGAAAAATATGCGAAAACTCTCCTCTCCCTATACCATTTACCTATACCAAATCTCATTTTGATACACCTAATACTCTAGAAGTTATGACGTGTCTAATAAATTCGTTGACACCCGGTATATACATAATTTTGACATTGAAAATGGCACAGGGTGTCCTGCATAGATTGCATGATAATTCACTGGCGTGTTCTTTGGTCAAAAAGAAACAAAAAAGTTCTAATGAACATATATTCGCAAATACATAGTTGCCGAGATACAGGGTGTTAAACTTTTTTTTAATTCGTTTTTTTTGTTATCTAAAAACGCTTTTGAACGATTTTAATGAAATTTTTAGAGCTTGTTTATAACTTGATGAGGTATCTTTTGGACCTATTACAATTGATGTAGCAATTCCAGGGGCGTGCCCAGGGGGGCATAACGATTAGGTTTTTGCACAAAAAAATAACGCCCACGAGATTAAAAAATGGCGCATTTCCTCTGGAGGGGTTATTGGGGACTACTAGGAGAATACAGGAAAAATCACAAAGAAAAAATCTTTACAATCATTCCTCTGAAATATTAACAGCTGAAGATGAATTTTGAAGTACAGGTTACAGAATCTAGATTGAGACGCAGTGAGAATCGGAACTAATGTTAGAATCTATTAATTTCTAAGTTTTGTATTGGTAACATTTTTACATCTATCATATTGACATTAAATTGTTAACCTTATTTAAGCTAAATGACACAATAAATCAGAGGCGTACGCAACATTGCGGTATGGTGTATTATCAGTTCTTGAATGTTAAAAGGATTGTGGAAATAATGGTGTTGAGTTGAGCAACCAGGCTCTGCTAAATCTTCTATCCCAACTACAGCAATTTTCACACTAGTCACTGCGCAAACAAAATCCCTCTACCCACCGTTACTGATTACTTGTCATTTAAAATGTAACCAAACTTTGTATGTTTGACAACTTTCTACATATTGCCAATTCATTAAATATGATCAGTGCCTTTAAGGACCTACCTTGAGACTCAATCTAGTTTCTGTGACCTGTAAGCTATTTAGTTTTCAAAATTTCATTTTTTGATGCCTATAGTTTTAAAAAAGAGCTGGTAACGATGCTTGAGCTAGCTAGTTCTCTTCTATTTTGTTTAAGTAGGTTTAGATTTGTCAGTTAGATTTTTGAAAGTTAGTTACTTGCCATTTCAAAAATGTATTCTAATAATGAATATGTAGATATGATCCTGGTTGTGGGGAAGCGCCACAATAATGTAGCTGAGGCTGTTCATGTTTATGCAGAACGATTTCCGAACAGAAAACATCCTGACCCAAAAGTAATAAACCGTCTTCTGCAAAGGAGCAGAGACACTGGGCAGTTGGCTTTATTAGCAAATGCAGATCGAGGCCGACCACAAAATGTACGAAATTCAAACATGAAAGAAGCTGTTTTAAACGGTGTAACAGAAAATGCTACCACAAGTACAAGAAGCATTGCACAAGCACTAGGGTTGTCGCAAAGTTACGTACATCAAGTAATTGCTGACGAAAAATTACACCCCTATCACTACACAAAAGTGCAGGCACTTTTACCCGAAGACTTTCATTTAAGACGGAATTTTTGTAATTGGTTGTCGAGACAAAATGAAAATGGCCCAAATTTTATTTCTCGCATTTTATGGACGGATGAGGCAAATTTTAGTACGGATGGTTTTTTTAATTCTCGCAATTCCCCTAATGCAGCAGTTGTAAACCACCATCAGCTAAGGTTCAATTATTTATTAAAATTGTTTATTGCTTTACTGATTTATTAATTTCTTTAATATGTATTTCACAAACAGAACATACCTACCTAATTACCTATCTAAAACCTGATTACAAAGCTTATTCGCTTTCGTTAGCTGTATAAACCAAACTGCCCAATTATTTACCCTATGCTTAATGGATCACTGCGGTTTCAAAATAACAATAATGAATGACACCTAATCTAAATTATTTAGTAACATACTTAGATGAGATGTTGCCAAATTTAAGATTCAGTTTTTTTTTAATATCTGAACTTAGAAGAGAAATTTATTTTTTCCTGATTTTTCCGTACTCCGCTAGTGTTCCCTAGCAACGCATCCACAGAAATTGCACTATTTTTGAATCACTCTGTATTGTATCTATTAAAAACTATATTACTTATTTGTAAATTTGTTACATTAGATATCATTTTATTATTTTATAACTAAGTTAATAAAGATTAATTAAGAAGTATTGAAATCTACTAAACAACACTTAAATGAATTACATAATACACACAGTAGTTATTTCTACAAGTTAAGAAAAGTAAAGTTTCTCTTACAAGGTTTGCCTAGGCTTTACCTTGCTTAAAAATTTCGTCGAGTATGGAAGAAAACACTTTCTACCATGTTGCACACATAATTTTTTCCAATACCTACTTGTGAAGCTGTATTTATCCATAAAAATCTCCATCGTAAAGTAACATTTTAATGATGAAAGTGGATAAAATTTTACTTTATTCACTCTTGAATAAAACAGTCCATAATTCATAGCAACTAACCAAATAAATACGTGCTACCATGGTAACTAATAGAAAAACAGGTAATATAATTATTTATTTAAAATTATTTATTCAATTTTAAAACTTATACAGGGTGAGTTTTTTTTCATTATCACTATAGGGATCTCGGAAACCGTGAAAGATAGAAGGTTGGTTAAATGGAGAAAGAATTGCAGTTTTATGAGCTTATTCGAGATGTGCTTTTGTTTCTTTGAAAAAATCCAAGGCCTACTAGATACAAGCAAAATATTAAAACTACTTAATTTCTTAAAGTCGGTCTAGCGCTGTTATTATTGAAAATAAAGAAAAAATAATAAGAATAAAAGTTTTATCTATTTTTACGGTGTTTATCTTACACTTATTAGTTTTCTTCTAGCTTTCATAGTTTTTGAGTTATAACAATAAGTTACATTTTTTAAATAGCAATCATAGTTGGCTTAGACATTTCTAAAAAGAGCATATCTCATTTGCTAAATGGAGAAAGAATTGCAGTTTTATGAGCTTATTCAAAGTGTGCTTTTGTTTCTTTAAAAAAATCCCAGGCCTACTAGATATTTGCAGAATATAAAAAAATAACTTAATCTTTTAAAGCCTGATTAGCGCCGTTAATATTGAAAATAGAAAAAAATTATAAAAATAAAAGTTTTAGCTATTTTTAGGGTGTTTATCGTACACTTATTAATTTCCTTCTAGCTTTTATAGTTTTTGTTTTCGTCATTTTCTTATTACGAATATTATTATAAAAGAATTATTTGTCAAAATAGGTATAACAAACCTTATGCCATTTTAAGCGGAAAAGTAAGCTCTTTTTAGAAATGTCTAAGCCAACCATGATTGCTATTTAAAAAAATGTAACTTAATGTTATAACTCAAAAACTATGAAAGCTAGAAGAAAACTAATAAGTGTAGGATAAACACCGTAAAAATAGCAAAAACTTTTATTCTTCTTATTTTTTTTCTATTTTCAATAATAACGGCGCTAGACCGACTTTAAGAAATTAAGTAATTTTAATATTTTGCTTGTATCTAGTAGGCCTTGGATTTTTTCAAAGAAACAAAAGCACATCTCGAATAAGCTCATAAACCTGCAATTCTTTCTCCATTTAACCAACCTTCTATCTTTCACGGTTTCCGAGATCCCTATAGTGATAATGAAAAAAAACTCACCCTGTATATATAACTCAATGTAGGTATTGGAAAAAAATTATATGCCACGAGTTAAGAAAGAGATTTTATCCAACTGACTGAAAACCTAATCTGGTAACCTCCAATTTGACAGATTTACAGTGCCACCAACTTATTATTCACATGTTTGAATTTCCACAGCCCGCTGAGGATCAGTTTTTTTGGATCTCTCGATATTTTACAGTAAATGGTTAAGTTTATTATGCAACTTTATGTCAATCTGGGGTAAACTTACCACCTGCGAAAGTGTCTGTCAATCTTTTTACTTACATAAGATATGATTACCTTTAACATAGCAAAGAGCCAGACTTGTTATTATACTTTTTTCTTATTATTTTTTTCCATACTTCAAGGACGCAAGGGGGCCAAAACCACCACCACAGGCTTGCCAGACTTTGGGTTTCCTTCTCAGTATATTCAAAGGGATCTTCCATAAAAGTTACACGCTTGTTAAAAATACAGTAAGCAAACCCGTTGCTGGCTCTTGGACTATTAAGAACAGAAAAAATGCAAGCTCCTATATTTGTGCTACTGAATATTATTTGTTCCCACTTTTCCTAACCAAAATAAATGTGGAAAAGTTAGACTTTTCGATACCGAATTAGAAAAACAATCTTTCCAGAATACAGATACTGTTGAATAGACATGCAAATTGAAACACTCAAGAGTGTTTTATTGTTTTCTAATTAAACAAGCATAGCCAACCATCAACAATTTGTTTTAAAAAAATAAATAGTACACTTCTCCTTCCGAGTAACTCTCAGTTCTGAATGACTTGTCTTTGTTTTCCTTTTAATTTATTTAGAATTTATACTTCACAACCTTTCACCTTTCATTGATGTATCTAAAGCGTTCAATTCAGTAATAAGGAATGACATATGGAAGATCGTGAGTAATCGAAACGTAAATAAAAACTTGATAAGATGTATAATAATAATACATCACAGAAATTAGAAACATACTCTGGGGTAAGACAAGGTGTAAGTCTGAGCCCATATCTATTAATGGATGAAATAATCAAAAAATCTTAAAGTAAGATAAAAGACGCCACATGGGGATTCAACATGATGGAAAGAATAATAATAAACCATTTAGCTTTTGCTGACGATGTAGACCTGTTGGCTAACAAAGAAAATAACCTACAACATAACCTACTGATTTGGAAAGATGAATTCCCGAAGCATAGACTAAGCATAAATATGGACAAAACGAAAACAATGGCAGTATCGAGAAAACAACAGATATTTCAGATTAGGACAGAGCAAGATATAATACAACAAGTAGGACAGTTCAAATATCTAGGAGCCATTAAAACGGAGGATGGTAAAATAGAAGCAAAAGTCGACGAAAGAATAAAAGCTACCACCAAATTATATTTTGCAACAGATAACAAATACAAAAGAAATATCAAAAACAAAAATAATAATGTATAATGCATTATACATACCAACATTGACATATGGTTCAGAGCTTTGGACCTTGGGCAAACAACAGAGAAGAAGGCTGCAGGTAATCGAAATGAAGATACTTAGAAGAATAGCAGGACTAAAATTACTAGATAAAGTGAGGAATGAAAACATAAGACTATGGGTAAAATCGGTAGAACATAGAATCATGGTTAATGCTACAAGATGGTTCGGACATACGGTTAGAATGACAACAGCAAAAAAAGTGTGGAAAATGGGAAGACCAAGAAAGAAAGGAAGAGGCAGACCTAGGCGAAAATGGAATGAAGAAATAGTAAATCACCTGAAACAGATGGGAATGGATTGTCACAGGGATGAAGAAATTTGAAGTATGATTATTCACAATTCTAGGTGTCAAAATGCTGCAAATTTACTTTCTTGTTATCTAAGTCGGTACATACATACCCTATAATGAATAAGTGAAATACAGTATCGTATAAACTTTTTTGTTAAATCGTCCAATATTATTGTTATAGTAACTTAAACATCAACAGAGAATACATTTTTACTTCTACTAGTACCATAAAGAAGTATTTTATGGCACTAGTACTATAACAGCAATAACTAGATACATAGAGGATTTCTAGCACATGTCTCAAGCTGCTGAACCGTGCAACTCTACCTTCCGACAAATTTCAGAGTTATTAGCAAAATTAGAAACTCCCGGTGCGCGACACCGGGCACCACTACTGAAGGTTAAATTACCTTATTATTGTATCAGCTTGTAAACTCTTCTCACAATTTAACAAAAAATGTTGTAAGCAGCTCGTATTGAAGGTGTATTTACAGAACTCTAAGGCACTTTCAGTATTTGGTATGTAAATAACTATTGTACTTTACTGTCACAATAAACTTTGCTAATGTCATCAAGATGTAAGTGTATAATGAATATAGTATGTAATCGGTTTTTTCATTTAAAAATACGTTTTACTTTGTAAAATTTGGGATTAAGTTATTACATATTCTTATTTCATACATAAAACCCTAAGAATAAATTACAATAATTACACTTCAAAAATATATGGATTGCAGATGCAAAATGTAAGTGTAGGAGAAATTTTTGTCAAGCGTGACGAAGATTAAGTATGAAGTACAAAAAAAATAAGACTTAAAATAATGAAATTAGATATAGGAAGAGCGTGTAAGATCATATCAATTTTAGGGCGGAGAACTTTAAGCATTTGTCAAATAAAAGTAAACGGGGAAATATCATGGGTAGAGTGACTTACTTATACTACTATGAAACATGAGCTTTAGTTTTTATTGGAGGGCAACTTGTAAATTTGAGGGTACTGTCAGGGGCGCGCCGCCCCAGTGTGCGGTGTGTGCACCGCACACGGGCAACAGTCCGTTTAGGGGCAACACGAAGGGAATTCGATATGTTTTACTCTTCTATTACTGAGTCTCCCTATCTAATAAAAATTATCAAAGAGCGAAAAATAAAATGTCATGCCTACCGAGTTGATTATGTAAACCGATCCGTCTTATCTTGATAAATGTGATCACACACCCGAAAACTTTGTAAATAAATATTAAGCACGTACGAATCTTTAAAACGATTATTTATTACTGTTTTGGCTGCAGCAATTCGATTTATTTTTAGTTCTATTTCTCTTAGGTTCATTGTCATTTCCGCATTCAAGTGATAAAGTGTGCAAGTTGTGTTAAGTGTTGCAATAGAAGTAGTACGGAGACAAAAGCGAAAAATGTAAGTAATCAAATAATTTTCAATTTTTTAATTCTTTTTATTCGGGGCTGAAATTCGTTTTAAATTTTTTCTCATTTCTTTACTTTGTTATGCTTTCAGACATTTAATTACTGCAGCTGAACAATGCCGAGAAAACAAGAATCTGGTTATCAACATAGAAAAAAGCAACTAGAAAAACGGAAAAATGTAGAAAAACAAGCTGGGGCATTAGAAAAATATTTGAAATTACAACACCCGCAACCATCTACATCTACTAGTAAAGCCGAGCAAGAGTCCTCTGAAGACATTGAAGAAAAAACTGAGCAAGAATTAGGAGATGGCCAAGAGGAAATTCATCAGCATGTAACAGCCCCTTTCCCACCCGAACTTGCCGAAGATATAATAAGTGATGATCCTGGTATGTGGCCAGATAATTTATCAAATAACTCTATTCAAATCTTGGTACAAAATCAACCTAAGCAAGTAAAAAAACGTACCTATCCTGCCGATGAGAAGGGACGCAAATTTTCTGACGTATGTTATTATAGGACATTGCCAAATGGCGAGAAATGCGAAAGAAATTGGTTATTGTACTCGGTATTAAAAAATTCAGATTTTTGTTTTTGTTGTAAATTATTTACAGAGAACATAAGCCATACTTTAGTCACTGAAGGTTCAGCTGACTTGCAACATTTATCGTTGATATTATACAGGCATGAAAAAAGTTCAATACACATTAAAAATTGCAACAAATGGATAAAACTAGCAAAAGCATTTAAGACCCAAACAACTATAGACAAAATTCAACAAGAAGTTTATAACATTGAAAAAAAAAACATTGGTATGACGTGATAGAACGAATTATATACTTCATACAATTTTTGGCTCGTCAAAATCTCGCGTTTCGTGGAAAATCAAATTAATTTTTTGATGCCAATAACGGGAATTTTTTAAAACTTGCTGAAATGGTGTCTAAATTCGATGCTACTATGTCAGCCCACGTAAGACGAATTAAAACTTCAAAAAGTTTGAAATATATGCCTACTTGTCTGGGCGACAAAATTCAGAACGAAATCCTAAATTTATTGTCAAATGAAATAAAAGAATCTATTTTGAGAATGGTACAAGAGTCAAAATATTTCTCTTTAATATTAGACTGCACACCCCATGCTAGTCACACGGAACAATTAACGATAATCATTCGTTTCGTAAAACTAAACACCACATCTAGAAAGGTAGAAGTCCATGAACATTTCTTAGGTTTTTGCCCTATTACAAATTCGAGAGGTGAAGGGTTAAGTGAATTTGTTATAGTAAAATTGGAAGATCTAAATTTAAACATTTACAACATGCGTGGTCAAGATTATGACAATGGAGCGAATATGCGAGGGGTTCACAACGGTTTACAGAAAAAAATTTTAAACATCAATCCTCGTGCCCTGTTCAGCACACAGTCTGAACCTTGTAGTTAATGACGCTGCAAAAATCAATTTCGAAACTGTTGGTTTTTTTAATACAGTTCAAGAGCTGTTTGTATTTTTTTCTTCGTCCACACAAAGATGGGGAGTTTTAGAAACTCACATACAAAGTTTAACATTAAAGCCTATATCGCAAACAAGGTGGGAGAGTAGAATTGATGCAGTTTTACCTTTGCGATTTCAACTTCCTGAAATTCATTTCTCGATAATTTCACTGTGCGACGAAGAAAAAATAAAACCCAATTTCAGTATGAACATTCAGATGAAAGTGTGCATACTCCCGAATTAAATTTCAAAATTAATTTTTATTTGATTGTAATAGACACGGCTTTAAGTTCCTTAAATAATAGATTTGACCTAATAAAAGAACACAGTAGCATGTTTAATTTTCTTTATAATGTGCACGGTTTAAAAGAAGTTGAAGATGAAGCCATTTTAAATAACTGCAAAGACCTACAACTAAAACCGTCTGACAGTAGTAGAAATGAAACGGACATTGATGCCCTAGAACTTTACCAAGAAATAAATGTTTTGAAGTATATGCTAAGACCTAGTATGACTGCTTTTAACGTACTGGAATATATTTTAGAAAACAGTTTATTCAGTACGTTTCCTAACACTGTGATTGCGCTAAGAATTTTACTAACTTTGCCTATATCAGTAGCATCAGGCGAACGATCATTTTCAAAACTCAAAATTATAAAAAATTATTTGAGAACCACCATGACCCAAACTAGACTAGTCAATATGGTTACAATTTCAATAGAACATGAACATGCCGAGCAACTACAACTTCATGAATTTATAAAAAAGTTTTCGGAAATAAAAACCAGGCGCGTTGAGTTCTTGTAAATACAATTTATTCTACTCATATGTTTGTGCCTATATTTACTGTTATTTTGTTAAAAGTTCAGCCATTTTATTTATGTATTAAACTTCTTAAGGTTTGTTATAAACTTATTTTTTTTTCTTTTGTATTTTATTTTATATTTTTATTCTGTATTTTAATATAAGAAATTTCTTTGTGAGTTTGAAGTTTTTTTTACTTTTGAAAGTACTACTAGAGTTAGGGGCAACAAAAAATACCCGCACACAGGCAACCAAAATATGCGGCGCGGCCCTGGGTACTGTTTAGTTACTCTTTACGGATATATGAGCAAAATCACTTAGTTCATTTAGATAGCTCTTAAATTTAAAAAACAGATGTACAAAGATTCAAACAATAAAAAGTGTTCTGCTAAAAATGTGTAACTTTATGTTTCGAGAAGTATTGCTAGCTGCACTACTACTGCTACTAAGGAAAACTTTCTAGGGGATAAGTTGCATTCCTGCGGGGTCCCTAGTTTTAATAATGTTGGTACATAGATTTTTAGTTCTTTTTTTCCACCAAAAAAATGATTGTCATTTTGACAGATATGTCATAATAGTGGGTAAAACAAACAGCATAGTAAAATATTACAAATTTATTAATTATTAAACTTACAATATTTGATAATAAACATAATATAATGAACGTTTGCAAAATTAAAGGTAATTGTAATTAAACGACAAATTGAAAGAATAATAAATGTTGACATTCAAAATTGACACATAACCATAATTTTGAAAAAGTTCTACCAACACGAGGTATAAAAATTTCCTAGCGTTTTAATCACATATCTACCAACATTGTAACACTTTGACAGTTATTATAGAAAAAAAAACGTACTTTAAGTATGATTAATCAAAACTATTCAAAATTCTTTGAATCCTACACAATTTCCAAAGATCCATTAAGGTTATAAAAAACCGATAATTGCAATTACTTAACAAAATAAATGGCAATAAATACCTTTATTAGTTATGCTGCTGTAAATTCTGTACCATAACACTGATTATTTAAAACTATCTATTTTATCATTTATAATCAACCAATCCTGAACTGATTACCTGATAAGCACCCTAGAAACGCGTATCAAGCGTGTAGCGCCCTAGAGATGCTTATCAATTTCATGGATGGCGCCATTGTAAGCATGCTTTAGGAATCAAAACGTATTGCATTCATGATGAATTTTAAATTAAAAAGGATATTATGAATACAATTGAAAAAATAATAAACATTCACCTACCTGTTCACAGATCAAAAATGAAAAATAAAATAAACTCTCGTACAACACAATAATGTGGAACGATATTCAAGTATCGTACAAGTAGAAACCTCAATTCTTACAGTACATGAGAAATATTATATTAAATACATTATTTACTGACGTATTATCACATTGTGCTCACATCTGCAGCTTTAAAATATTGATAATAAAGGATATTGACTTAAACAACCACCGGTAAAAAGTTTTACAACCTCATAATTTCTTACTGCAGGATGTATTCACCAGTACCAATAGTATATTGTATGTTAAGAGCTGGAAGTGCAATCTTGCCCTTTGCGCATGAATATGCTGGTCGAGGCTGCGTCTCAATCAGCAATTACTATTTTTTCGAGAATAATTATATTATTTTATTTTATTAAAATTCTAATTGACAATACGTTTAAAATTACTCACATAGTCTACAACAAGTGATGTGATTATTTAAACAAATGACGAGCGTTGTCAAGGAAACACCCTGACGTGGCTAACTATTTTGCTCACACGGAAACCTAAAACGCTCGCTCAGCGGCAAATGTCAACTTTCTGTTGTCAAATGACAACTGAGAAATATCTACTTTTGATGTTAGTCGTCGAAAAAATACCTTTCTTTTTTTTAATTTTTAGAAGATATAATTGCACTGGCAACAATCTGAATAAAATCTTTGTTATTACACTCAAACCACTTGGATTTTAAAATGCTCTGGAATGGCATAATAGCTATTTTCCCGCTGCTGATCATGTAAGTCAGTGATACAGCTATAGCTATTAAGTAACAACGAATGTAAGGCCCTATTAACATTTGAGGTAGGCAAGTACAAGCCAAGACGAAGTCGCGGCTTGTTGCCTGCCGTTATCTTATTATATTTTTCCCGCTGCTTATCGAAATTTTCCTAGATTTTTGAAAAAATCGTTTGGTTTGTCACATGTCACATAAACACTTGCAATTTATAAACAAAATGTCTAAATCTGCATCTTGCTTTGCTAATTTTATTATCCTAGGAACTTAATAGTAATATTAAGTTCCGTTGTCAAGAAAAAGCAGCAAACAAATATAATCACCGACTTACACGTTTTATTACTAAGGCTGTATCACTGACTTACACGATCAGCAGCGGGAAAAATAGATTACACACAGCATGAACAACGTTCATACAGTTACTTCAAAAACTTCAACGTATAACACACGCAGCAAGAAATGCTCATGTAGCTCAACGCTACAACTGTCACAATAACTTCTTAGAATAATATTATCTCTTATCACTAGTTAATAAAACAGTTAAGCATTATATTGAGATGGAAGGTCCCTTTAATTTAGTGTTTATGTTTGTAATATTAATTTAATAAGGGTACAAAATATTTTTGTATAGACGTGTTATCAAATCTCAGGTTGATTAAAAGCTACTTAAAAATTGATAGCTAAAATAAATAGTTGTATGCCTTTTATAAAATTGCGTTTAACTGAATGATAAATATTGTGAAATCGATCAACGTGTTATCGGTAATTGTTTGAATTAGACTGTTTTCCCGGCATTAATTTGTCTTCTGTTTCATAGCTTGCAGGTACGCTATTTCAATTGTTTTTATAGCGTCGGTTTTGAAAAAACATAACCTCAACTTTGATTATTGCAATTTCCGGATTTCTGGCTGTTAATGGATGTTCAATATGCCTGGAATCGGATTCCTCGGTCGTACTCTTGCTTTATGGTAAGTTTCAGGCTCCTAACGCCAATATTTCCGTGTAAAAACTAACCTGCGATTTCTGCAGTCAAAGGCAACCTCCTCGGGTGATGTCAAGTAGCCGGATCTTCTCCTGGGGGTGCTGGGATTGACGTGCCGGACTCCTATTCGCTGGAGGGACGTGCAGCAGTTGAAACCCCTGGCTCTGGAACCTCTTTCTTGGCTGCAGATCAGGATTGCAGGCTGGAATGAGTATGTCGAAGCTCTCGGACACCACAACGATGAGAATGATTTTTATGTGATGGAAATTAAAACCCACACTTCCACTTATAGCCTGGTAATTTGTCTACACAATGGTGTACTTTATTTTAATAAATTCAAATGGCTTCTATCTTAAAACTCAATTTATTTGGAGACACAAAAACTGGCTGTCATTACATTAATTTATTCATTTGTCAACCTCTATTAATTTGTTGTAAACAAAAGCTAGTTAAATTCAAATAAATTGCGGATATTAACATGGTTCAAAACATTAACTTTTTACAATAATTCTACTTAAAATTATGTTTTTGTACACTAATACTATACTATCTAAAATAATTATTTACATGTATATTAATTTAGCGTGTCTATTTTTCACTGCACGTCTTTTTAATTAGCATTTTAAAATATCACATGTTACTGCACTGATCAGAGTATTTAATTCGCTTTCCTGCATTTTCTTCCATTTGAATTTCACTGTTTCCTTTTCGTTCATAATTTTAAATTCATGTGTTTTCTTTTGTGCAAATCCTATAATC
The DNA here is from genome assembly GCA_940337035.1 of Agriotes lineatus. Taxonomy (NCBI): domain Eukaryota; kingdom Metazoa; phylum Arthropoda; class Insecta; order Coleoptera; family Elateridae; genus Agriotes; species Agriotes lineatus. Next base: position 164,873 of record CALNHX010001447.1, read on the forward strand.
CTTGCCTTTTGATTCTTACGGTTTCTTTCAAACGCTTTAATGCCTTCCTTCTTATCTGCCCGTTGCATGTTCTTTTGCTTATCCATCCTCCAATTACCTTTCTTATAAAACCCTGACTGGATTTCACTATTAAAATATGCCTGATTTCTACGCTTCATTCCCTTGTGTTTTGCAATCCATCTTGTCATTATTAAATTTCATTCGGCTTGGCCTTTACATCTAGCACAAACCTAATTAACTAACTGAACTTACATCCAATTTGGATCCCTGTGCGAATGAGCTTTGCTTACTGTGTTCATTAATTAATTATTCTGCAATTACTCGCATCTCATTACAACTGTATTCATTCTGGCAAATTCAAATTTTAGCTTTGCAGTTATATAAAATTTAAAAATCTTTGTCTTAGTTTGATTTAATTTCGCTACTTCGCTTAACCTCCCTTTATTCTTTAAGTTAGTTCTTACTTTGCGGTGTTTTTTTTTTTAGCTTAACTATATTCTGTAGGGTAACTGTAATTGATCTTTTTGACTGTTGTTACCCCATTTAAATGCTAAATAAATAAATAAATAAATAATAAATAAGATATCTCACTCTGAGCTTTCATGAAATGTCCATTAATTTGGCAATGCTAACAGAGTTGATCTATAGGGCTTAAAACCATAGTAATATGCAAGATGAATCTTAGATAATCAAAATTACAGATGATAAGACTTGCTGGTATTTTTGAAATAGAACTTGCTCGTTTCATAATTTTGCTGATTTGCTGTGTTCCATTCAAAAAAAGGTTACAAAATAACATAATTTTATTTATATACGTAAAACATAATTACTACAGCTTTATATTTCATACATAAAATATCAGTATTTTCGAATAACATTAAATATAATCAAATTACTATTATAATTTCAGCACAAACAATAACATTGCCATAACAATACATAGAGAGAGGAGCAACTTTATACCGGGTGGCCATAAATATCTGATATCACATTACCTTTGGAATCAACACCGCTTTATTAAAGTGATGAATCCAACTAAACTAAATGTCATTAATGACATCACAACTAAAATTCCTATCTGTCAAAAATTATTATAGATAGCAATAAGTAATGGAGTTGGGACAGGAGATTTTTATAATCGAGTCGTAGGCTAAACTGCAGAATCTGGGGCACATTCCCCTCCTCTTATTGCATTTTATTACATTATATTGGTACCAATACTTATCGTAATTGAAATATAATACTAACCAACATTTATAAGTAGCCAATTCCATGGCTACCGGGATCTCAGATATTTATGGCCACCCGGTATAATATATAATAAACAAAGATGCACACAATATTTTAATTGGTTGAGTACAAAACTATAAATGCATATGATTTATAAAATCAGTTGTAACTTTTTATGGTCATCTTACTAGGTAATAAATTATGTGTAAAGCAAGAAGCACTTTGTTTAACTCAGAATTGATTAAACAAAAACAGAAAATTAAGAAATTTAATATATGCGCAGTTAAAAAGTACAATAATTTTTATTCAAGTACTTAGTGATTTTATGGTTTGTAACCTATGATTTATATATACATATATAGAATAGTTTCAAAAATTTTAAAATTAAATTAATAAAAGGCTACACAAGTTCAAGCTATGACATTACAGTTTGCAATCTTTTAATAGCAACAAGTATGTAATTAGGTAATTACACATCAAATTATTAGAATTTTGGTTAAGCTTTTCAACAACACTTTTATAAAAATATTTCTTTAATTATAAAAATATATTTTTATATTTTAGATGAAATACGATAGTAAAATTATACACAAGTGAAAATCGTACTACTACGACGATGCAATTTTGACCTTACTACAGTGTCTAAAATCTAAATTTTATTGTATTAATCAAAACCTCAACAGGTAAGCTGCATGAAAGTAACTCAAAATTATAAAAATCTTAGAAGAAACTTAAACCGTAAGAACTACAGAGATATAAAAAAACTGAAGACCAGTGACCATCTACAATAGGCAACCCAATTAACACTGTTGGCAATCATGTTTAGAAAGCTCGCTCTGACATGTAGCAGTGGTGTGCCTCGTAACTGTGAATAAAATTGTCATTGATGCAAAGGAAACTAGTGTAATACGTGAGAACATGAATCTAACGGGAGAATTCAAAACTATACCCCAAACATCAATGCTCAAAAATGTCAAATCGATGCTTGCATGCAATGTTAGAACATTAAATTCGCAAAGTTTCCACGCGTGGTGACGTGTGTTCACTTTCTTTTATATCTCTGTACAATATGAAATAAATATTTTAAGAATTCTCAAAAAGCAAGCAGTAGCAATACCAAAGATGAAAAAATCATTTTTAAAACAGATAAAATGTAAAATAAACAAATTCAGTAACTTAATTGCGCCTGAAATGTTGATCAAGATATAAAAGAATTACAGGGTCATTACGTTTTGACAACATTTCAATAATTCTGTTGTATATTTCTGCACTTTTAGCTGTATCTGGACGATTGATATTTATTAATAAAATGACTAATACCAAAATTATATTTGAACTGTTGGAATGAACAAAATTTTGTATAAACACATATCGATTTTCTTTCAAATCTCCGTCTATGTCCAACAGGAAAGAATCAATAAAATAATTTAACTTATCACAAAAAATATTTATAAGAGTTGGACCATAACTTTCGGTAAGATCGTTACATAATGTTTCAATTTTCTGAGTTGTTTCAATTGAAGTCAACCTCTCACTGCAAATTAAAGTAAATTGTAGGTGTAAATATTCATTAAATGCTTCGTGGGGTTTCCAAAAATTAGTCCATAACTTGAAAAATGCAACAAGACTACTATTATTAAGACATTTATCTCTAAGAAAATAATTGCAAAATTTTGTGATAAAATTCGAAACGCATTTATGGCTTGTAGCTCGAACATCTGCTGTATGCCATTTTTCTGTTATATAATTTTTAAGAATTTCAAACACTAATTTTAAGTGTTCTTCTTGCTCAACCTGTGACTTACAGTATATTATATATTTGCATGTAAAAGATTGAATGGCTGTATGAAATGCAGCAGTATCATCATATTTGAAGAGATGTGCTTTTATTAAACTTACACAGAACTCTGTGGGTAGTGATTGAACTATTTCATACGAAAGTGTATCTAACATAGCAGCTTTCTTAGATTCTATTGCGTCATCAGTACTCGCCAAAGTAGTCAAAATTTGCCATGCAAATATGACATATGGTATTGTATATCCTGGTGGAATCTTCTCTACCTGCATTAAAATGCCAAATACCTTCTTATCATTTATATTTAATTTGGTTACGTTTGACTTTACCAATTCCCAAGAGATATCATCAGGATTTTTGATGAAAAAGTTGAAAACAGTTCTGAATAAAAACATGAGAACCGATGTCTTTTTTTCATTGTCCATGAAATGATGCAACATGTTATACTTGTGTTGACTATCTAAAAGCCCCATTGTTAGATGAATTGTATGTTTTCGTATTAAGGCTGGACGTGTTGCTAGCGTACCGATGAATGGTACTAGCTTGTCTTCATTAATATTAGAACACAAAGAATATAAAGAATGTTGAATTAATATTGTGGAGCTCCTTTTACAGAATAACATCAGATTATTTAGAGCTACCGACGATGGACGGATGTTTCTTAAACAATGACAAATTTTTTGTTGAATTTTGTATATTTTCCCAGCTTCTTTGGAGGCAGAGTCAATTTGAATATTTTCTGGATAATAAAGTGCAATGAATGCCAAAAATTCTTCTTTAGACATCAAATATGATAGAGCAACAACGGTGTTTATCACAACCAAATCATCGGCGTCTTTTTGGTACGCTTTTACAATTTCAATGACTTTGTGTAACATTTCCAAAGGCAAGCGATTTATACAATATTTCCAAAAGAAAGAAGTACTTTCCAGTTTTAAAACGCGTTGGGTTATGATATCAATATTTTCAGTTACAGCTGATAATTCAAACTGCATCAGAGACTTGATTACTTTCTTATCAACAAATTTGAAATGCCGAAGACATAAATTCAATAAAACTGCTTGTTCGTTGGTGACATTTTTCTGCTGGGAATAATATTTTATAAAACATTTAATATCTTGAAAAAAATTGTCTTCCGCTAACTCCTGCTTAAGGCAACTAATGGCATTCGGATAAATAAATAAGGAAATTGTATCTTTTGGATGGCGCTCATTCCAGTTCACCAGAGCAAACAAAAAGCGAATGCTCATGTTTATTAGCTGCTTTTCCGAAAGCACTTGCGGAATAATTTCACCGGTCATCATTAAACATTGCTTTTCGAACTGAGGATTATCAGTCATGATATTTAGCCTATAGCAGTTGGACTTGACCCAGGCTGTTATTTGATCCTTTACAGGTAAACCATTCTTGAAACAAAAATGAATGTATCCTTCCTCGAGTTCTGAATCGTAAAACGTTTCATTGTTCAGAGTAAAAATATCCAGCATTTCATGTATGAGTGCCCAGTGTTCTTCACTGAGATTTTCAACACTAAACTCACTTTGAAGGGTTTTTAGAAATGCCAGACGTACAGCTATAGAATCATTGCGATGTTTACTTAATACATATTTACAAACATGTTTCAAAGCTGCGGTATCTGCATTTAGTGCGCAAGTTTTAACCAGCAATGTTATGAGATCTGCTCGCGATTTAATGTCAGAGGTTAAAGAAATCTTTTTTTTTAAATAGGGAAGAGACTTTTCTGTCTTCCAGTAGCAACTCCATTCCTCTTCTGAAATATGGTTAGGTTTAGACAGGTTTTGTCGCTCATCAGGTGTTAACATTTTTATTACGTTAGGAGTTACATAGAAGTTATTTTGCCATAGTGGAGTACCATAAGCTTTTTCATAACCGGCCAGGTAAAGGTGCACATCTTTCATTCGATTTGGCAATCCTTCCACAATTGAAAGCAACTGCCGATGTGAATCGTAAAATTTGTCTTCATCTGAAGGAAACAAATTAAAATAACATTCTTTAAAATCACTTTGTAAACTCTTGGCTATTTGCTTATTATGCAAATATTTGTGATACAAATTAGGATTGTTTATAATTTGCTGCCTATTTGCATGAATAAATTTATTGGTTGTTCTCCAACCTAAGCAAACTTGTATTTCATATAGTGAATAGAGTTTTTGAAATAGTATTGCATCATATTTGGCAAGGTAGCTAAAAGTACTTTTATACACTTTTGCAACATCGACGTTATTTGTTTTTAATACTTTAAGAACGTCTTCTGTTACTTTAGGATTATTTTTAACAATAATGAGTAACTGTCGTGGAGTAGGTTTTATTCTATCTGCTTTAATGTATTTTATAATTACATCTATGCTGCATGCCGATAGTAATTTAGAAGCCAAATATATACCGTACTTTCTGTCAATAGCTTCAAAAAATGCATCTGCCCTTTGCGTGTTTTTCAGATGCAACGCCAAGTGATTTACAATTTTTGTTTTTACATTGAACGAAACGTATGGAAACAGTTGAGTTACTAGCTGTTCACCAGTGACATCTTGGAAGGCTTTCTCCCAAAACCACGCACCAATTTTCATAATTCTTCCAATAAGGACTACATTTTCAGATTTTAGCACTTCCACAAGTTCAGGCACTCTTTTAAAGTAAATCAGCGCCTCAACTTTAAAACATTCTTCAAGGGACGTTCTTGGTTGTAAAGATGAGAAGTTAAGTTCGGCAGAGTCAGCTTGTCTTCTGTTTAGAAGAAGGAATAATTGTTTCCGCTTTTCTCCAACTGTTGCTCCACTTAAAGAATAGAAACTTGATGAGAATTCTTCCATTGTGATCTTCACACTATTTGTTTTTTCTGTAAATAAATGCCGAACTGTATAAAGAGAGTACAAACAGCACCATATAACATATGAGGAACTACCATTAGGCAACAATATTACATTTAGCTACTGGTTCTTTTCTAATCAATCACACGTTATTCCACAAAACAATTACGAAACTGTATTGCATATATTGTAGTGACTTTGATATTATAATTGTAAATGTAATATAACTAATTAATAAATAAAGTTCACCACACAATTATTTTTAGAATCTTGTTGCAATCAAATTTTGACCGATTAATTATTTATTTCTGGGTTCGCCAATTGGGAATGTTATTTACGGTAGTTCGCTCTTTATTTATAATACATCCATCTGATAATGAATAATACGCTAGCTCAATTAAAACATGAAACTCAAATCTCGGGTCTTGGGTTCCCAATTTGTCAATTTTAAAAGTTGAACGGTACGCCACTGCAAATATGAACTTGAACTTATATTTGAAACACACTGCGCAGGTGCTACTAATCTGTCAGATATTCTGGCCCAAATAATTCAAACTACGCTGTCAGTTCGCGTGTGAAATGATTTATCAAAGGAATTTAATGAACAAATTTATCAGGTAAGTTTTTAAATAATTGCGCCTTCAATCGGCGTCACTATACTCATTTGTTTTTCAGGTCGAAAGCTTCGCATTGATTGTTTAAGGACGCTAAACCTGCATTTGTTTATTCTAACCTCCAAATGGCATCTTAAATTACAATTTCTGCAAATCTGACTGCTCATGGACACGAAATTCAATGGGAATCTGGTTCTGCAGCTCGGGTTCTAGGTATGCTTACTCGTTCCAACCCTCTAGCGCCAATTAAATTGCTTCAAATACACTCACCTCAAATTTGCAGGTTCAGAGCTGGTCTCGGAAGCCCTCTATGATGCGCCTCGCTGGAATCTTCGTCCCCGGGATACTCAAATTGCTGTTGCGTGCTAGTACCTCTTGGGCGGAGCTGCTGGAACACCCTTGTAGGCTCAGGACTCCCCACAAAGCTGTAAACTGCTGCCGCGGGAACTGCAATCGGGACCCGTTCTCGTCAACATGGTAGCCGAAGAGAAAATAATTTTATGCTTGCGATTTTGCCACCTTCATTTGTGAAGATGCACCACGAACTTCTGAATCTTATGGTACACTTTATTTTATTGTAAGAAAATGGTAAATATTAAAATTCTTTAATTAAAGTAGGAGTAAAACTAAATCGGTCATTTACAAAATTTATTCAATTGTTGGCTGATATCGGTCGTTATTAACAAAACACCATCTAATATTTTAAAATAGGAAATGAACTAAGTTCAATGATGCTACTTATAAATTCAAATTGGCCTTATGCTATATTATTTACAATATTATAAATCTTAAATTAATTGTCCTTTGAATTTCTGATTTTTCATAGTCTTAAAGCGCCACTCACTTCATTTTATTACACTTAACTGCCCATTTTTGTCACTACACTGATTCGTTTTTAAACACCAATATTGTTTCATATCCTGCTGTCCAGTGGCGTAACTATCATATGTGCAGGAGGTGCAAAGAACCTCCGCGCCGAATGTATATAGGTGCCGCGGTAGAGGAGTTTTTTGTGAAAATAAAAGTTTTCCTAGAATAGAGGTTCAAAGCGGCATCAGACTATGATACGTGAGCGCCACTGGGCTCTTTTCAGTGCGCAGTCTTTTCTCCTTTTGAGTAGATTAGAAGTTCCAGCCCTAGTGTGTGTTTGTGATTCTTAGATTGCATAGTGCATAGTGCATAGTAACATACTATAAATTCAAAGTTTTAAACCGCAAATTTCTGACGATTGCCTCAGATGCAGAGGTCATAGAGAGTGCCAAATTACTTCAAACTACGTATGACACTGATCTCGATGACGGCTTACTAAAGCAAATTGTACAATTTCGATCTTCGTACACAACTAGTATTAAATATTGCTTATCAGTAAAGGAAGTGGGAGAAAAATGTCTGTCTAATCACACATCATTGGCTAGCTTTCCATATTTGTATACAGCTTATATCCTACTTTTTACATCCCGTCACTACAGCCTCCACCGAGAGATCTTTTTCTAAATTAAAAATTATTAAAAACTTTTTGCTAAGTAAGATGGGCCAAATACGCCTAAAGAGTTTTGCATTACTGAGTATCGGGAAATTAAGAGCCAGTACAGATAGATATGTTAGCTTTAGCAAAGTGTCGCAAAGGAGAGTTTAATTAAAGTGTTACCTAAATATTTATATATCTACTAGGTGGCCCGGCAACCGGCCCCCCAAAAATAATTTGTCTCTGAAACCCCGCTTCACCACTATAGAGTTTTAATTTTATGTCATGCCCATCGTCTTGGACTTAAAAAAACATGCCATTTTCGCAATCAACGTCGCAAAAAACCGCAATAACGACACCCATATCGATTTTTAGGCTTATTTGCCCCATTTCACCCCCTAAGGGGTAGCGGACCCGACAGACGTTGTCCTGCCCGAACGTTGGTTTGCCTGCTATTGGCGGATTTAGCAAACGTTTTTTCAATATTCGAATTTTCGATCTTTTTAATTTTAAAAAATATTGGAGGGTGGTGGGAGGGGGGCGAAATTTTGGAGTTATATGTTCTGATATGCGAGAAATCTTTAAAAAAATAAATTCGTAAAAATTTTCTTTTAAAATTTTAGAACCTGATTGCACCGTCACCTACCGGATCCAATTGTAAATCTAAACCATCCAGGGACCCTCTCAAACAAACACACACAAATTTATCAAAATCGGTCCAGTCGTTTAGGAGGTGTTCAGTCACGTACACACGTACAGAAGAATTATATGTATAAAGATATACGGATGGGGCCATAATTATATATAACAGCAATAAGATAACATGAACTACAAAATAGAATGCTTGAGTAAGAAAGAGATGGCCAAACGAAAAAATTGTTTTAGTAGGCACAATTAGTTGACATATGTCATAATTAAAGTGAGCGTCAAGCCTACTCGAATATTTGCTACTATGTTTATCTCTTTCTTACTCAAGCAATAGGTGTTACTTTCTTGTTCATGTTATCTCATTGCTGTTATATACAGTGAAAATTCATGAACTGCGAACACGAGTAAATCAAGGCGAATTTACGATTGCCTAAAAATACGCCAAGACCGATGGACAGTCGGTCTAAGGTACTCTGATATTAATCCACGGGTCGTCTGCGTTGATTGTTTAAGTAATTGTTCAACGCAGACGCCTAGTGTAATTTTTTTAAATTAATTATTATATCACAGATATAATGTATGAGGTACTGTTATTCTGTGAATAATTCAGGTGATAAATTCAGAGTTGAAAAACAGGATTTTTAGAGATTAACAGTACAGTAAAAGAAGGTAGTTCTTAAAGTAAAACGCATTCTGAAGAAAGAAATAATTTCTTCCGAACAAACTAACTCAGTAAAAAAAAAGATGCAAACAAAACTAAAACTATTTTTATTTCAAACAACAAAATTCAAGAAGTTTAAATTAGCTCTTGTTCAAAGAGCCTGCCTTCTTGCGCTAAACAATATCCTAAGCGATCATATAGAAACGTATTAGTGCTAGTACTCTGAATAACTCTTTTAATTTTTAAACGCAGTTCTTCAAATCGTTAGTTGTGTGAAAACGACTTTTCAGAGGAAGTTGTAGGCATATCTGTCACAGTTTCACAAAATTCCATACTTCTGAAATGGCAAACGGGAAGAATATCGCAGCTAAATCTACTACTTCTGCAATTTATTTAAATAAATAGTCTGGATAGTCATTAGCGGTAATACAAACCTCTTTTAAATACCTGTCTTCATTGGGAACATTAGGGCTTTTGTGCTTTTGGGGAGAAACACATCCAAAGTTTCCAAAATTTGAAATAACTCCATGTAACGTTGATAACGATAAAAAACGCCTATTTTCAAATGTTGTGAAAGAATTTTGAATTTCCCGGACCGTTGGACCCTGATAATACCATTTTACAATTTGCACTGATCCGTTGCTTCGTAGTTATCGATTTTAAGATAGAAATGACAGCAGATATTATCTACTGACAAAATACGCGAACTGTCAAAGTTAAATTCTCGGCATTTGTAAATTCGACATATCGTCTGCCGTGTTCGTAGTAAGAAAAATCTCTCTGTATAATTGTGGCCCCATCGGTATTTTATTTTACTTGTGAATTATTTAAATTTGTATTCCTTTTACGTGGTTTTTGTTTTTGTATTTTTATGTTTTATGTTATATTTTGCGAGTGTTTGATGTAATGGTAAAATCTGTTCTACTTTATGGGTCGTAATCGTGGACGGTTACAGAACTGGTAAAGCAGAAAATGCAGGTGTTTGTAAATAGGTGTTAGGTGCCCAGTCATTATTTCAAACAAAGATCTTTGGGACCGAACAAATCAGGTGGACATTAATATAGAAATTAGGAGAAGAAAATATGGATGGTTAGGGCATACGTTGCGAAAAAATAAAACTGAGATTTGCGGAAAAGTTTTGATTGGAAACTTTAGAGTTTCAGAAACAGAGGACACCCGCGAAACACGTGGAGGAGAACTGTAAAACAAGAGACAGGAACTATAGCACAACTGAGCCAAAGAGCAAAGGAAAATGACAACTGGAGAGAATATACGAATACCCTATGTCCTAATAGGGAATAATGAGATTATTATTATTATTATGTTATATTTAATAAAAGATTGAAACATCTAAATGTGTTTTATTTTGCAGTAAGTAACCTTTCATGTTAAGAAAGGAGCTTATTAATTTTCTTTTAAATTTCAAGTGTTGCATGACCAAAAATTACTCCCCCCCCTCTTTTTCTGAAACTTCTTGTCTACAGCGGCTATCTTGCACACCGGCGCCAAACCGTCTTGTTACGCCACTGCTGCTGTCTGAATTTAAGCAATTTTCCTGCCACTGTATGATTTTCTTCAAAGTCTTGTTGCTGCATGTAATATTTGATTTGCCTGGCTTTTCTATGCTCTTTGCATTATCCTTCTCTGATCATCCTTTTCCTTACCTTTATCTTAAAATGCTCATGAAATGTCCATTTTCTAACTATTTTACTTTCTACGCTTCATTTTAAGCTGTGCATATTTTGAACTTTCTGCGCTAGTTTTATTAAATTTAGGTTCGGCTTCTACTTTGCCCAAACCTTTTATATTGTGCTTAAATTATTAATGAAACCAATGAATTGTTTTCTCGTAATTATGCAGTACTCTCCGCCTGATTGGCAGGCAACCTGTCGTTTTCGGACAATTCAAATCGCAATTGAAACAGTTCTAGTGGAAATACAGGTTTCTATTTTCTCTTTGGGAAGTTCGTATTTAAAATACCGGTTCAGGGCTCTGTATTATCGGCACCAACAACTTCCGCCGTTGTCGTGAGATGGCGTTAGGGAAGCGTCCGTGTTTGGTGAAAAGTTGCTTGCTAAGATGTCTGCCCGCTAAATTGCGTTTTTGGACAATCTTCGAGGTGCATCGTCTCCCATGTAGGAAGCTGAACTGAAAGAAGGGTTCGTAAAGGACGCCCAAAGAACCTAGTGGTTGTGGCAGTCGTTATTTTAACATCCTTTCCGTCGATGGGCCAGGAAAGTTTACCAATACCTCTGATTGTGTAAAAGCACATTTTTTCTGTTAGGCGATTATCAGGCTTTTCTGGGTAAGCACGCTTCTCTCTTCTTATTCGACCACTAATTTTGGTTGTGTTTACTCAGCTCCTTGCTTCGGGCTGAGATCCTCCTTGCTTTGGGCTGAGATCATCCCAAAGTCGATGGCTGTAGTTCTTCGCACACCCCTCGGAGAGATTTGAGGCAGTCCTGTCCGCGGTGGCTCACAGCTTCCCGTAGGAGCAGCCCCCTGGTGTTTGGAGTGACCTCGTGAGGCCGAGTTTGGTTTGAAACCTACCTCGATTATTTTGCATTTTGTTATACGAACTCTCAAAACGATTTCGTTGTGCGGCATAGTATTATGTTCGTTAACTGCTAGGATGCACTGGAAGTTTCAATTGCCTGCGATATCTTGTTTAGCAATTCATATAGGGTTCTGTTATTAGCGGCTTCACCGCAAGTAATTGTTGTAATCAAGGGTCACACGAAGTGCGAGCTTACGCTGTGCTTATTTTAAAGTAATCTTGCCGAAGCTCATTTTGGACTGAAATTTCGCTGAGCGAGTGGCAAACCTAGTTGCGATAGTTCCATGCTCCTTTGGATTAATTAAAATAGCTGGAACAGTATTCAGCCAGCAGTGCTTATTTCCATAGGGCAGACAGATCTGATTGCTTACGTGGGTATCCGTAAATTATTAACTTGATACATACAAAAAAAATGGAACGCAGTACAACGGTGACATTCTCTTAGCCGTCGGGTTGCTATTAATTAATGTGTTTTGGCCAAATCTAGTGCTGAAAGTAAGTCCATTTAGAAATTAGTTACGAGGCCGCCAGCCTAGCTGCGATTTCGGATGCACCCGATTGAATTTGTGAAATAAGTAATAATGTGATATATATTTGCCTACTGTGATATATATTTATTTTGTGCTAGTCTTGTCTGTGTACTTTATGCCAGTAATTACAAAACAATTTCATGCCTCCCTGTTATCCGATACATTAAATATTAGAATATTATACGATTTATCACTCTGTGGGTTTTGTTTTATTGTTTACGTTGCATTGCTATCTTGAGCGAGTTTAGTGGTTTTTTTTGCTTAAACGAACGAGTGGAACATAAGGCTGCAAACCCCTTGGCGCCCTTATCCGTTCGATCTGTAGTTTTTTGGAAGGTAAGTTGCCCACGACCCTTCTCCTGAGTTAGTGCGAGCATGTTCCGATTTACCATCGGCAATTGTTGATGTAACATTAATACTGACTCCAATACATGAAAATTGAGTTTCAATACTTGTCTGCTCATTCAAATACATTTAATGTTATTGGCCATTTTTGCCAGTGTGATTACGATTTGACAAATTATGTGAAATTTCTCAGTTGTATGCATTACCTCAACTCTGTGCTTTTGTGACTTGATTCTTAATTTTCTTGCACTGTCACCAGAGCTGAGTGGAGGGCTAAATACCATTGCAATATACTTTCAAAATGATGATAAAACACCAACAAAATGTTATTCAATGATGCTATTGGTTAAGTATTGTTAATTTTTAAATATAAAACACAGGTAAAACAGATGTTTAAGGAAATGCCCTATTTGAAGTATCAAAATAGTAGATGGTGTATCTAGGACGAAAAGCATAACATTCCCAGACGACTGTGAATGTTATGCTTTTCGTCCAAGATACACAATGTACTATTTAGTGCCTTGGAATATTTCATTACTATACATTTATAATGCTAAATAGCATCTAACTAGTTAATGTTAATGAAATACTAATACCATAAAAGCAGCTTACACATTTGCGGAGCGGTAAACTGCAGAGGATTAATGATGTACAGTGCAAGAGATACTCCAGAAATTCCGAGGATTTCTGAATTGATTTCCTAAAATCTTCAAGGATTACGGGAATTTCCGAGGATTTCTGAATATTTCCTTAGATCTTCGAGGATTTCTGAAGATATACATGCATGCGTACCATGCATAAAACACTTGTAATTCGTCAGCAGGTATAAGCTGTTTCAAGATGTGTTTGTTATTGCAATGGCGCTATTCGGGGCTAAATTATAAAATTTTATGAGTGTAATTCGGCCAGATTAATAATGAAATGAATATGAAAGCCAAAAAAGGATATTTTTAAAAAAATATTCCAAGAAGTTACAATGTAGAACTCAAAACTTTCTAGCAATCATAATAATTTACGTTGCATTTATTTTGCATTGAAGATAGACTTACATATTAAACTATTCATACCAATATGAGAAATGTATTGCCATCTATAAGTTCACTAAAGAACTGGAGCTACAAACAAAATTTCTGAAAGCAAATATCGTCCTACCGATGGGTAAATGCTTTGCAACGTTTGTACAAAATTCAATAGAGAAACATTTGCTATTGATGACAGTCTTAAAGATCGAAGACAAAATAAATTAAGGCGGCAGCGAAAAGGATTTGCTCGTCTACTGTTATAAAATTACTTCGACAAATTCCAGAAAGTGAAGAATCACATGAATATCTCAACCTTATGAATCTTGCTTTATCATCATAGTTAAATACAGATTTTACTAGAGCAACTCGTCTGTATAGCATATGGTATGTTGCACATTTTTGCAAATTTAGCGCAAATGGCTAAGCGATCATCTTGAATATAAAGTTTAAGCTAATTGATGGACAATAATAACAAAGCGAGGCGAACACACGCGTAAATTGCGACCCGAGTTTAGCACGGACAAACAGGTGTAATAGAAGCAAAATCTGTGAAAGAAATTGTGAAACAGGTGAAATAAGGAAGGATAACAACCTACCACAAGCAGATCTGAGGTAGGATTAGGATTAAGGCGTAAATTGAGACATTTTAGAACGAAGGCACCGATAAGTAGCTTACCTACGACGGGTCGACCGGGGTCAGGTGCTTTCCGCGGTGCAAAGATAAACAACCAGCGCGGTCCGAACGTAAACATCGAACAGGGCCGGATCACGGGAAATTCCAACTACAGGAAGTGAAGTTCGTTTACATACATCTTGCGGAAATAGTTATAAAATAATACAAAACACCAACTGCTGCTAAAATGGATAATCAAATAACCTTGCTAAATAATATAAACGAAAAATTAGATAAACTAGAAGACGTGAACGAGAGATCGGAACGTATAGAAAACAAAATTGACACATTTCAAAGATACGTAGAGGCAATCCAAGTGGAGAACCTATGGTTAAAAACTGAAAATGAACAACTGAAATTGCGAATCACTGAGCAGGAAAAGAAAATGGAATTTGTCGAGAGGGAACTTAGGAAAAAGAAAATAGTTATATACGGGATGCAAGAAACAGAAAATGAATCGGATTTAAGTTTAAAAGAAAGAATAAGAACAATGTTGAGAGACATTGGAACCCAAATCAATATGGAACACGATGTGGGAGAAATGCTTAGACTTGGCAAGCATGCAAATAGTCCAACAAAGCCCAGACCAATTTTAATGGAGCTTGTATCGTGGAACAAAAAATTAGAAATATTAAAAGCAGCAAAAAATTTAAAGGGTACCCGAGTGTGGATCACGGAAGATTTCCCCAAAAATGTGCAAAGTGAAAGAAAAATCTTAATCGAACACATGAAAAATGCTAGAAAAAATGGGCAAAAGGCGTTTGTAACCTATAACAAATTGGTCATAAATGACGAACAATTTACCGTTGAACAATTAAATGAATACTTTGATTATGCAAAAACGCAGAAGGAAGTAAACGAACATGCACCAGAGCAGAAAGAACAAGAGGAAGTAGAGTACGAGAAAGAAAAAGGTGGTCATAAGAGAACAGTAGAGGAAAGGTCACCTGACCAGTCAGAAATAGGAAAAAACAAACCGAAAATAAGTAAAAAGGAACAACCCAAAGTAAAAACAGTGTGGACCCAGAGTTTATTAAAAGCCTTCCCAGTAAACGAAGAAAGAATAGAGATAGAAAAGGAAATAAAGGAAAACAAAGACGCGCGAATACATAAAAAGGTCAACAAGGGGCCAAATAAAAACTATCCAAAAAACTATTAAACAAAATACCTAAACAAAGAAACAAAGAAGACGATGGCAATGAAACAAGGATCAATGAATTGGAGTTTATTAGTGAATTAGGAGAATATGATACAAGAAAGAGAGGAGAAGAAGAGGGGGAAGAAATAATAATAGCTACATGGAACGTAACATCATTGAATGGAAAAGAACAGGAGCTGACAGAAGAATTAACAAGAATGAAAATAGATCTTATTGGTATAAGTGAAACAAAAAAAATAGGAATAAATGAAGAGTATAGCTTATACTATTCGGGTGTACCATATGGAAATAGAGCAAAAGAGGGAGTGGGGGTATTAATGAACAATGAAATGGAAAGAAGAATAATTAAATATGAACCAATATCCCCCAGAATTATAGTAATACACATACAACTAAAAATGGTGATAGTAATTATACAAATATATGGCCCAACAGAAGGAACAGAGGCGGAAAAAGTAGAAGCATTTTACAGCGACTTACAGAAGGAAATAGATAGGGCAAGAGAAAACCAAGAAAGAATTATGATAATTGGGGCCTGGAACGCAAGAGTGGGCAGAGATGTAAACAGAGGCCAAGGAAGCATAGGAAGCCATGGAGAAGAAACCCTAAATAAAAATGGAAGAACCATGTTAGAGTTTTGCCAAACAAATGACCTACTAATAGGTAACACATTTTGGTGCCAGGATATGGAGGAAAAATACACGTTTGTAGCCGAGGAAAGGCACGCGAGAAGCTTAATCGACTACATAGTCTACACAAGAAATCTTGAAGAAATGGTTGAAAACATAAAAACAGAAAAAGAACCAGAGCTTTCAACACAACACAGGATGGTCACAGCAAGACTAAAAGATAGAATCATCAGAATAAGGGAAAACAAGAAATACTATAAAATAAAAATAAATAAATTCAAAAGGGTTGATATACAAGAAGAATATAAAAGAGAAACTAATAGAAGATTAAGAAGATACGAGGAGACGAAAACAGACTGGTCGGTGGAAGAAAGATGGATCATATTCAGGGACAGTATAATTGAAGTAGCAGAAAAGATTTGTGGAGTTAAATGCAAGAATGGGAAAAACAAAAGAACCAGATGGTGGAATGAAGAAGTAAGGGAGGAAGTAAAAAAGAAGAAACAGGCATGGAAAAAATATCTAGCAACCAAAAACGAACAAGATAAGAATGAATACATTAGATTGAGGAGAAGAGTAAAGATAACTGTCAGAAAGGCAAAAAGCGAAACATGGGAAGAGTACGGAAAGGAACTGCAGGAAAGCTATTTAACAAACAACAGGAATTTTTGGGCAAGAATAAGAGCAATGAAAGGCAAGAAAGGAAAAGAAATAATGGGAATAAAAGATAAAGAGAATAATCTACAGGTAGACATCAACAACATTGTTAAGGTATGGAAGGAATATTATGAGGATAAGTTTGACAAAATAACAGAAGAACAGGAAATAAATAATGAGCAGGAGGAGGAAGAGGCACAAGTAGAAAATATAAGTCTAGAAGAAATAGAACAGGCAATAAAAAATATAAAAACAGGGAAGGCAGGAGGGGAAGACAAAATTGAACCGGAAATGATTAAATACTTAGGAGAGGATGGAATAAACTGGCTATGGAGGTTATGTAGAAGAGCATGGGAAACGAGAGAAATACCAACGGACTGGGAAACAAATCTGATAGTACCTATATACAAAAAAGGGGAACGAGCACAATGTGGAAACTAGAGAGCCATATGCCTATCACCGATATGCTTTAAAATCTACACAAAAATAATAGAGAAAAAAACGAGACAATTTGTAGAGGAGGAAATAGTCGAAGAGCAGGCAGCATACATGCCAGGAAGACAGACAAACGAAAACATATTCATTATAAGGAATTTGATGGAAAAGGTACTAGAAAACGGGGAAGAACTCGTCTTGACATTTATAGATCTCAGGGCAGCATTTGACTCGATTGATAGAGAAGTAGTATGGAAATGCCTGAATGAAACTCGTACCCCGAAAACACTCATACAAGTAATACGTAGCACGTTCAAAAATGTTAAAGGAAAGGTGCAGATAGGAGGAGAAAGGTCAGATGAATTCGCATGGAGGAAAGGAATTAAGCAGGGGGATAGTCTCAGCCCTCTTTTGTTCATAATAGTAATGAGTAAATTAATTCAAAACACAAGGGAAAGAACAAAACAACTACAAACACTAATAGGGTATCGAAATCTAGAGCCGGTAAAAGTAGATACACTAATGTACGCAGACGATATAGTGCTAATAGCAGACACAAGAAATAAGATGCAGAAACTAGTGAACATATGGACAGAAGAAATAGAACGAATGAAAATGGAAATAAATACAGAGAAAAGTAAGATAATGGTGATAAATAAGAAGCATGAAGACAAAACAACAGTAAAGTGCAAGGGCACAACATTGGAGGAAGTGACGACCTATGAATATTTAGGGAGTCTAATAACAAATGATGGCAACATAGACGCAGAATTAACAAACAGAGGGAGGAAGTCAACTAAACTCTACTATGCATTAAGACCACTGTTATCGAAGAAGGAACTGAAACAAGAAACAAAAGTAAGAATCCATAATGTAATAACTATCCCAACACTATTATACGCATGTGAAAATTGGACGATACAGAAGAAACACGCAGGGAAGATAGAAGCTATGGAAATGAAGCACTTACGAAGAATAGCTGGGAAAACAAAGTGGGATAGACTAACTAATAGAACAATAAGGGAAATGGTAGAAATGGAGTCAATAACGAGTAAGGTACAAAGAAAACAACTTAACTGGTTCGGTCACATGACAAGAATGAGCCCAGACAGACTGACTAGGAAAGTATGGGAAACAAAACACTATAAGAAAAGGAGAAGAGGACGACCTAGGAAGAAATGGATACAACAAATAGCAGAAATAGGAAAAGATAGAGGGAAAACAGTGAAGGAGATGAAGGAACTAGCTGAAAATAGAAAAGAATGGAAAAAATGGACGACTGGATAAGCAACCCAAATCCGACGCCCGCAAGGGTACAAGGAAGGGGAGAAAGAAAGAAAAAGAGAAAGAAAGCTAATTGCATTACAACAAATTGTTACATATGCAGTGGTCGGAATGTAAACTTTGACGAACCGGAACGCTGTCGAAGCGCAAGCGAAAATTTGCGCGGAAAATAATAATAATGTTGATAATAATAAGTGTTTTTTCCGTCAATAGTCGACACAAACCAGTTTAATTTAATATTTAATTTCAAAGCGAAAAGACCCTAATTACAAAAAAAAACAAGATCGGTATAAATACAACAAAATAAAGTATAAACATTTCCTTCTAGAATAACTCAGAAATATGCAATAAAATCAAAATAATTCAACAAAATTCAAAACTCTAAATATTGTAAGGTAACAGAACAGATAATACATTATAGGTAATAATTAATAATATTGATACTAATAAAAATATAAACCTTGGTTAAAGAGTTAAAAAAGATCCCAGATTTCTTGGTACCGAGTCTCCTTTTTGTGCTCTCTCTTTCTGCTGTTTATGTCAGACGCAGAATGAACAAAATAGGTAATGGAGGATGGAGCATAATGAGTAATGACTACCAAAGTACCAAGTCACACGCTTTTGAGCAGTTTCTAGCTATTGCCGTATGGTGGGTTGTTATCATTAATGTGTTTCACGTGTGATTTCGATCCAGATGGTTTCAAACAGCACGACACTGGTGCGCAAAGAATTTCAGCATAAAAAACGTGGGTGTAATAATAAACGGAATGGTTTTTTTTTGGTAAATTTTTCACGAAAAGGAACGGCATTTGATGAAATTTCACGAGACGGAACGACTCTTGATAATATTTCACGAACCGAAACGCCGTTCCGGTCCGTTCCGGTACATTCCGACCACTGTACATATGTCTGCAACACAAAAAACAAGAACAAAAACCACAAAAATATCAATCTGATAAAAGAATTTGGGATCTGTAACGATAGACTGCCTAATGTACACAGACGATATTGTACTCATCTCAGATACACAAAATAAAATGCAGACACTAGTAGAAGTATGGGAAGAGTTTAAAAAATAAAAAATAAAATAAATACAACAAAAGTAAAGCAATGATCATCATAAACAAACAAAATAACGATATACAAAAAATAAGATGTAATGGAGAAGAACTGGAATTAGTATCCACACACCAGTATTTGAGCAGCATCATAAAACTGAGGATGGAAAAATTGATTTAAATGTGACAAACAGAAATAACAGAACAAAAAGAATGTACTGCACACTAAATAACACAATATTGGAAAAAAATAAATAGAAGATACCATAAAACTCAAGAGTATAGGATCAAATAGTAATACAAACATGTCTATGTGCCTGCAATACTTGGGTAATATACAAAAAACTTGAAAGTAAAATAAACGCTGCGGAAATCAGATACCTAAAAAAACATAGCACAAAAACAAAATAGGATCGAGTGAGAAATAAACAAATTAGACAGAAGCTGAAACAAGAGGGCAAAGTAAATAAGATCGAAAAAAGATACTTAAAATGGTATGGACACATAGTTAGGATAAATCCAGAAAGACTTGTCAAAAAAGTCATGGAAATGAGAGAGTGGGAAAAATAGAAGACTAGCAGAAAATAGAAGAGAATGGAAGAGATGGGTGGAAAAGAATTAAATGAACCAAGATCCCGTCGCCATAATTGGCAGAAGCTGAGGAGAAGGAGAATTACATAAATAGCGGTCAGTTAGCAATGTATTGAACATTTTGAATCAGTCGATGAGAAAAATACATAGGTACTCCATTGTTTCATATAGAAATGCAAATTGCGGAATTCTATGAACACTGGCAACAAGCGTTATTATCACTAGATTGAATTGTGTTGGTACATAAGCTTCTAGATATTATTTTTGCAGTGAGATTAGGTTGCAAGCTAATTGGTTGACATTTAATTATTTTAAATTGTAGTTTTGGCTATTATAAACTTGACATGTGATTTTATAATTTGGTTTAAACTACGTAGGTATTGCACTGAGGGCAATTTCAGTTTATAATAGTCAAAATGACAATTTAAACTAATTAAGAAGACAACCAGTCAACATGAAATCAAACTTCACTGCAAGAGTAATAATCAGAAGCTTGTGTACCAACACAATTCAATCTAGTGACAATGACTGTTGCCAATGGTTTAACTGGATTGCATTTCCATATGAAAAAAAATGGAACATAATTCGAAAGGTTTTTGACAGAAGAATATCCTGGTTAATTATTATGCCATCAAGATGGGACACCCTGTATTTAAATATTTGCAAAAGTACATTTGGGAACTATAATCGAAAAATTTGCATTTTACTTCGGACGATCTGCTAATATAAGTTAGAATCACAAATGGGAGTAAATGGACAACGGCAGTAAGGAAAACAAAATTAGTGGTAACTATGAACTTGCCAAATCAAGATGTGATTTCTGACAAGAACAGAAGACTTTAAATTGAATAATTTTCAAAATGGGGATAAAGAAAATTGTGAAAATGTCTAATTATAAGGCAAAAATGGCAACAGCTCATTACAATGTAAATGGCGCATGCTAAAATGTGCAGTCGAAAATCCACAGCTGTCCTTATTCAAACATTTTCTCATGATGGCACCGTATTTAGTTTTTAGTTATAATATTGCAAAAATAAACTTCCAAAATTTACTATCACGTTATCATGATTGCACTGTATTTAGTTTTTAGTGTAGGTAAATTGTAGGGACAAAACACACATTCATCATTTAATTTTGCTACGGTATGTAAAGTACATGCTACATTACAGATTAAACTCTATGCTATATCAACTGTATCAATCTTTTATAATTATATCATGCAGTATTTTAGTCACAGGGTGTGTCACAGCCTTGAGCATCTAATAAAACAAAATTACACATATTTGGGTTCGGGGAACACCAACAACAGCAGTACTTTTAATTTTGCCTTATTTATGTTTACATTTTTTGCTGTTTATCGATAATGCACGGAATACATGACCATTATTACACTAATTCATATTCCGAATCCAAGAATCATAGATTGTTATGAAATGTCAGTTCAAAAAACAAATAAATATCAATCAAAACCACTAACCTTACAAATTCTCCAACGAGTTGTTTTTCAAGCACTTGTATAAGGCAGACGTGTATAAATAAGGCAATTTGTTATTGTAGGCTAACTTTCAATAATCATTTTATACGGATTCTTTAAAATTTCGCTTATCAAAAACAAAAACTTTGATGAACATGTATTGCTGTTTGTTCACACGCTATCTATACAGTGCTCACCAACAATAACAGTGGCTGTGGCGCTATTACACTTTACGGATTTATAGATGCGCTGGGTATAACTTACAATGTAATTCGTAATATTTAAAATTGCCATATTATAATAAAACCTCTGGTGTGATACACACACACAACTTACTTTTACAGTGACCTTATAATTAGCCAAAAAATTAATTTTTAAGCATTTGTCAAGATTTTCAAAAATTACAAGTACAAAACAGAGCGTTAGTTGAAGCGACACATTTTCTTCAAAATGTTTAGCTGAATTCAGAAATGTAATAATATAACAAAATAAACCCATTTTAGAGGTATTCAACTGGAAAATCACCTATCTCACATCAATGCACATTAAAATGTAACTAGCAACCAGTGAGACAAATGTCTCATTTAATAAAACAAAAAAGAGCGTTTTTCAAATAGAACGCGTATTAAATAAAAACAATAATATTTTTAAAATCACGTGATTGAAATTCGGTTCCTGACCTGACATGATCATTCCAAACATATAACTTTAATAACTTTTTACTTCCTTTTACAATAAAGGAAGTATTGGATTCACCCCAAAAATTCGAAATGGAGTTTTCAACAGATCTTCACGTTTCAGAGTCCCCTGATCCCAAAAACATATTTTTTT
Organism: Agriotes lineatus; assembly: GCA_940337035.1. NCBI lineage: Eukaryota > Metazoa > Arthropoda > Insecta > Coleoptera > Elateridae > Agriotes > Agriotes lineatus. Next base: position 187,359 of record CALNHX010001447.1, read on the forward strand.
ACTTCCTTTTACTATAAAGGAAGTATTGGATTCACCCCAAAAATTCGAAATTGAGTTTTCAACAGATCTTCACGTTTTAGAGTCCCCTGATCCCAAAAAACATATTTTTTTTCATTGGTCTGTCTGTCTGTCTGTGTGTGTGTGTGTCTGTCTGTCTGTCTGTGAACAGAATATCTCAAAAACGAAAAGAGGTATGGCGTTGAAACTTCATATATAAGTTTTGTGTACTATGTAGATGAGACAGCAAGCATTTAAAGAAAATCGCATAACCGAAAGTAGGTGTTTACTCTTGAGATTTTTCAATTTTTTTCGATTTTTTCAAAAACGGCTCTAACGATTTTTTTTAAACTTTACATTTTTACTACATTTTTAATGTGTATTGATGTAAAATAGGTGATTTTCCAGTTGAATACTTCTAAAGTGGGTTTCTTTTGTTTTCTTTCTATTTTTTTTATTAACTCCTATTTTAAATAAAACACCCGGTATATTATTACATTTTTGAATTCACCTTAAAATTCTAGAAAAAATTTGTCTCTTCAACTAACGCTCTATTTTGTACCGTTTTTGTAGTATTTGTAATTTTTGAAAATTTTTGACAAATGGCTAAAAATTAAAAATGAAATTTTTGACCAATTATAAGAACACTGTAAAAGGAAGTTGTGTGAGTGTATCACACCAGATTTTTTTCATTGGTCTGTGTGTCTGTCTGTCTATCTGTCTGTCTGTGAACATAATATCTCAAAAACGAAACGAGGTATGACGTTGAAGCTTCATATATAAGTTTTGTGTACTATGTAGATGAGACAGCAAGCTTTTGAAGAAAATCGCATAATCGGAAGTAGGTGTTTACTCTTGTGATTTTTCAGTTTTTTTCGATTTTTTCAAAAACGGCTCTAACGATTTTTTTCAAACTTCCTATTTTTATTACATTTTTAATGTGTATTGATGTGAGATAGGTGATTTTCCAGTTGAATACTTCCTAAATGGGTTTCTTTTGTTTTTTTTTTCTATTTTTTTATAAACTCCTATTTTAAATAGAACACCCGGTATATTATTACATTTTTGAATTGAGCTTGGAATTATAAAGAAAATTTGTCTCTTCACCTAACGCTCTATTTTGCACCGTTTTTGTAGAATTTGTAATTTAGGAAAATTTTTGACAAATTTTTAACACTTAAAAATGAAATTTTTGACTAATTATAAGATCATTGTAAAAGGAAGTTGTGTGAGTGTATCACACCAGATTTTTTCTCTATCTCTTACGGTTTGGCTGCTGAAACAGCGTCCCGGACGGACCAGCGTCCCAGACGGACGGAAATCACGTGATTTCTCGAAAACCGGAACTGTCACGTGACTGAAATTCCGTTCCTGACCTGACATGACCATTTCAAACATATAACTTAAATAACTTTTTTCTCTATGTCTTACGGTTTGGCTGCTGACACAGCGTCCCGGACGGACCAGCGTGCCGGACGGACGGAAATCACGTGATTTCTCGAAAACCGAAAGTGTCACGTGACTGAAATTCCGTTCCTGACCTGACATGACCATTCCAAACATATAACTTTCATAACTTTTTTTTCTATCTCCTACGGTTTGGCTGCTGAAACAGCGTCCCGGACGGACCAGCGTCCCAGACAAGCCTATTATATAGGTATATGGAATGGATAAAAATGTAGTTAACAAAATCGTTAAAAACGTTTTTGAAAAAATCGAAAACACTGAAAAATTACAAGGGTAAACACCATACTTCCACATTTAGTTAGTACACAAAACTTATATATGAACTTTCAACGTCATACCTCTTTTCGTTTTTGAGATATTCTGTTCACAGACAGACACACACAGACTGACAGACAGACCAATGAACAAAAACATGTTTTTTTGGGTTCAGAAGACTCTAAAACGTGAACATCTGCTGAAAACTCAATTTAGAATTTTTGGGTTGAATCCAATACTTCTTTTATTGTAATAGGAAGTAAAAAATGTGTAAATATTTTAATTCTCATACTACGAAAAATATTTCTATGTACCTAACTTTAGATAAAAGAGTCTTTGTAACTTATCTGTGTGCTTGCTCATTAGAAATATAACTTTTTTTTTGTATTTCTGCTTTACATGTACAGTAAGTGGATATTTATCTGTGATGCGCATTGGTGGGAAAGTGCAATTCTTTCTATGAAAATGTAACAATGTGATTTTGCCGATTGCTCATATCAGTGTAAAAATTTATAAAAGGTATTTTAATTGATAATAGCCTTTTTTCACATTTTTATGTTTTCCTTCTTTAGATCATCTGTGACTAATAAAGATATTGTAACGATCCTGGGGCCAGGCCGTTGCCCCGGATATATGACTCAGCGTCCCGTGCGACAGCCTTGCAGAACGATCTTGAAGCCGCGTCCCGTGCGACGCGTGAGTCAGCCTTCCAGATCATTCCTGAAAGTGTAACGACCTTCAAGCCGGATCCCATCTGGGTTAATCGAGCAAGGTCTGGACTCACCCAGCGTGTATATAAACCGGTGCAGTGGGAAAAATCGACAGTTCTCATCCAACTCGAAACGCGTAAAAATGCGATATAAATCAACCCGTGTGTACATAAATCTAGTGAAATAAAATAACGCCTGTATAACAAATAAATATAACCATATAAATCATTATAGTTAAGTCGTGTATAAATAAATAAAGTATATCTGTTGTTAGAAATAGTCCTGTTAGTTTATAAATAATGTATGTTCCGCATTTAATAGTTGCTTTGTAAATAGTTAAGATAAATCGTTGTAAATAAATACTTGAAACTAGAAGGGGTGTATAATTTTTAAATAGCCCGAAACCTAAAAACGTAACAGTGGCGTCAGGTGTCTGGTTGTACCAGGGGCTATAAAAGAATTATTGGACAAACATTAAAATAAACTAATAAACTAACAAGTATCAATAAATTCAAGTGTGTGTTGTGCAAGGCAACAAGATGGAAGTCCAATTAAGCCAACTTTTCCAGCTGGTGCAAGCTGGCCAAGACAAGGCAGAGAAGGCGCAAAAGAGATTATTTTATTAACCAATTGTAATCCCTTTAATTTTAATAAATTTGATTCTAACTACATTAAGGTCGTATCATAACAATATATATGTATAAAAACATTAAGATTTTTAGGAATGTTGAACTACTATAAGAAGTTTATAGCAAATAATTTAGATTTATCAGTAATGTACTAATGCTTCAAATAATGCAATATCGGCTGAGTTATTACAAATACAAAGCAATGCAGAAGTACCAATAGTATTTATATCAAGAATATTAAGAGGATACAAAGTAAAATATACAATTGCAGAAAAGGAAATGTTAACGATTGTTCATGCAATACATTTTTTTATCTAAGTGGAAATCAGTTTTTGATAGAAACAGATAATTCTTCATTGACATTCATGAAAAAGAAAAATTTTATGAATAATAGATTACATAGGTGGGCGTTATTTTTACAACAGTACAATATAGGTGATTTAGTAATAGTTAAAAGTATTCAAGTGGCATATGAGTAAGATAAAATCTGTGCAAAATTATCTTTACCATATGGTGGTCCATCATAATCATCATAATCATAATCATCATAATCATATCATAATCATAATCATAATCATCATACCTCTATAATAAAGCAGAACACTTCCCAAGGTCAAATAAATCAACTCCTGGTCTATGTGCTGTTACACATGTGGGCGGCGTCTTGATATTAGCAGCGTTGCCAGACCTGGTACAATTCTACGAATCTGGTACATTCTGAAACCGTTTCTGCAAAAGTATATTTTTAAAACGCGCATGCATTCAGTCTGGCAACCCTGCATATTCTGACCCGAGTGGTGCCGACCTACCGATGCCAGCGGTGACGTAACCGATCTTTGCGGAAGTGTGGTTAAAGTTTCGAAATAATGAATTGGAGTAATTCTTCTTCAGCTTTCCAGCATTTCACCAGTGGAAAGACCAAATTGAAGGACGCACTTTGTCATCGTATGGATAAATAAAACCATTAATGAAAAGCCTACCAAAATAGGAGTAACAAAGACTGAACTGAAACAACCTGGCGAGGTGACAAAAAATCAACAAATCACTAAATCGGATGTTGCTGTAGCTGTCCATCAAGCTGCAGCCTTAGTTCAATACAGTGAGATCATAAATCTAGGAAAATCAGAATCAAAACCTCCAGTAATAAACAACCATGAAAAACTAACCAACATCCACCCCTCAAAAAAGGACGATTTTAAATTTGTTTCGTATAAAAAACATACCAAGAGGTTCCCAGTTGTTATTGGAAGCGGTGCCCCTACTAATAACATCGCAGGGATTCCGAAATTAACAGCTCTCCATGTATCCATGTTATCGCCGGAAACAACAGCCGATAATCTACAGGGCTTTATCAGAAAACAGTTCTCGGAAGCTGTGTGTGAAAAACATGACTCAAAGAAGCCTGACTTGTATGCCTCGTTTATGGTAAAAATAAATCAAGATAATCTGCGTAAAGCCCTGGATCCTGCCATGTGGCCCCCCAACGTTCAAGTAAGGCGTTTTTTTCAGAAACGGCAGCGGAGGGAACTATCGATCTAGCAAAGAGGCACGATGTTTTCAAAGTCATGAATCTAAATATCTGTGGTATGCGTAGTAAAGTTAACGAACTGTCAATCTTATTAGAGGAGGTGCAACCTAATATTGTGTGTTTGGCGGAACATCACCTACAAAATAGTGAAATGTCGTTTTATGGCTTAGATAACTATAATCTAGTGGGTTATTCGTGTCGAATATTTTTTAAATGTGGCGGTACTGCTATCTTTGTAAATAAAGAAATTCAATCGACAAAGCTAGAGGTACCTGTTAAGCCTATTGATAAGCACTGCGAGTTCTGCTGTGCCCAATTTAAGATAAATGATAAAATATTTAATGTTGTTTGCATATACAGGTCACCATCTGGTGATGTTGGTATATTCTTAGAGACAATGAATACCTTACTAGACTACATTTTTAGCAATAATAAAATAATTATTGTCTGTGGCGATTACAATTTGAATTTTGCAGAATCCGAGGCGAGTCCAAGCAGTTGCGCAGGCGAACTGACACAGTTGTTCGCTGCATACAATTTATCACCGCACGTGGAGGGCATGACTCGAGTGGCAAAAAATACAGCTACTAGAATAGACAATATATTTTCAAATTTTACTGTAAGTACACCACAGTGTGAGATAATTGCGACTCACATTTCTGATCATTACACCCAAGTTTTGTCTTTAGATAATGGTAATCTAAGTAAAAAATCGGATCAGAAAAAACCAATATTTACCTACAAACGTTATTTTAGCCAGAACAATTTAAACAATTTCGCCAATCAGTTAGATTCGGAAACTTGGCAGGACGTTTTTGCTGCGGGTGGCTCGAATTAAAAATATAATAAGTTTCTTGAGATCTTTCTATATTATTTCGATATAAATTTTCCGCTAAAAAGAACTCGAATCAATCTAACTGTCAGTCAAAAATCATAAATCACATTAAGTACACTCAAATTAAAAATTGGTCGTTAAGAATCAAAGATTTATTCTTGCTATATAAAAGAACCAGTGATCTTAAAATTCTTGAGCACCTATAAAAGAGAAAAAAGAAATTTCAGGAGCTTTTTAAGGGATAGCAGAATCGCGTTAAATGATGAAATGATTCAAAATTCAAAGAACAAAACAAAAACAGTTTGGCAACAAATTAACAAAACTTTAAAAAACAAAAGTACGACGGACGTAACTGAACTACTTAACGATCAACAAATTATTACGGATCCAAAAGGCATTGCTGACATTTTTAAGACACAGTTTGACTCAAATAAAATAATTACAAACCAGAACCGCTTAATACAGTTTAACCGGTCCGCTGTAAATTTCAATTTCTTTCTCTTTCCTATAGATGAACACGAAATCTTGGATATCATTAAAAACTTGTCCCCAAAATTCTCCACGGGCATGGATAATATACCCCCTATGGTTGTTAAGTGGGTGGGCAACAAAATTGCGGTAGCTTTGGCCAACGCTATCAATGAATGTTTACAAACTGGAATTTTTCCAGATAAATGAAAATCTTCAAAGGTAATTCCAGTATTAAAAAAAGGCAGGAAGGATCTTCCTGATAACTACAGACCTATTTCGTTGTTGCCTATCTTCTCTAAGGTCTATGAAAGAGTAATTTTTAACAGACTGCTGTCCTACTTTTTAAAAACAAATTAATATCATCAAACCAATATGGGTTTTTGCCACAGAAGTCCACTACTGATGCGTTGTGCTATTCCCTAAATGCCATAATACAACAACTCGATAGAAAACAATTTGTTTCTGGAATTTTTTTTGATCTATCCAAAGCCTTCGAAATAATAGACCATGCCTTACTCTTACAAAAACTAGAACATTACGGCATCCGTGGACTTTGTTTAAATCTATTCACTTCTTATTTGGAAAACAGAACCCAGCAAATTTGTATTAAAAGTACAGACCCCAATACCTGTGGTGCAGTGGTTTTTTCTGATGCAGTTAGTTTAAAAAAAGGTGTCCCTCAAGGATCAATTTTAGGTCCTCTTCTTTTCATAATTTTTGTAAACGATCTCTCAACAGATCTGCGGGTCCCTGCCTTAATACAGTTTGCCGATGACACATCGTGCATACTTGCAAAAGATAATCTGCTCGACCTGTCAAGTGGCTTGTCTGAGATAAACGATAAAATGACAAATTGGTGTAGAAATAATAACTTAATTTTGAACTCTAAAAAAACTACTTTACTGTCTTTTAAAGACTTTAATGACAAATCTCTTTTAGTAAAAATGAGCGGTAAATCAATCAACCAATCTGAAGTCACTAAGTTTCTAGGGGTTTCTGTTGACTCAAATTTGAAATGGTCTGTCCAAATCGACGAAATTGTAAATAAACTAAACTCGGCTTGCTTTGCAGTTAGGTACCTTCGGGACAGCCTTAGTCTCAACGCATTACGGGTTTATTACTTCGCAGCGGTGCAAAGCGTATTACAATACAGTATTCTCTATTGGTACAATGCGGTGAATGCAAAACGAGTGTTTCTAGCGCAAAAGAGAATTATTAGGGCAATCATGAGAGTCCCATGCACAACTTCATGTCAAGATTTATTCAAAAAATTGGGTATTTTCCAAATCTCACAGAATACAACAAAACTAAACTACAGCGAGTACAAAACGCTTGCGTAAGATTTGTCTGTAACGTTAAATACCAAGAGCTCAATGTAAAACAACGTAGTATGCATAGGCGTAACTTTTATACACTCACCGGCACGAAAAACGGAGCACTTGCACTGCCGGATACATATGTACGCTGATGATCTTCAGATATATATAACAACGGAAGTATCAAATTTAAACATGGCTATTCGTAAGATAAATGAGGATTTACATAATCTTACTGTCTGGTTTAGCAATAATGGTCTTAGATTAAACGCCAAAAAGTCGCAGGCAATTTGCATAACCTCCGATAAAAGAACTGGTGATACGACCCATAGAAAGCGAGATATTTGCGAAAAACTTATTTCTGTGACCTTTGACCTTGAATAACTCAAAACGCAAGCGCCATATCGATGGGGACTTTTGAGACATTATTTGTAATTTCAAAATAAAGGTGTATGCAAAATTTCAGCTCACTTGGATTTTTTCGGCAGATGCTGCGGTTGTCCGTCTAATGTAACTGGACTATCTTGCGATATTGTGCAAGTCAAAGTGTGAAAATTGCTGTTGATTTTGTTAAATCTTCTTCTTCTTAGGGTACCATGGCCGTTTAACGGTCGTTGGTTAACATCATGTTGGCTACCATGTTGAAAATAATAGTCTTGTTGGCTGCTGCTCGGAACAACTGTATTGTAGTTTGTCCGTACCATTTCCTTAAGTTTTTCAACCAGGAAGTTCTTCTTGCACCAGGTGCACGTTTACCTTCTATTTTTCCTTCTTGTTGTTAAATCTGTTATTTTGTTATTGCTATTGTCGCTATTTTTGTGTGTGTTATTAATTCTGTTTTGAAATGCGCCATACCACAATGATGAGTACGCCTCCGATTTATTGAGTCGTTTAGCTTAAATAAGGTTAACGATTTAATGTCAATATGATAGATGTCAAAAGTGTTACCAATACAAAACTTGGAAATTACTAGATTCTAACATTAGTTCTGCCATCTATGACCACTGGTTTGGATTCAAGTTGTAGTGACATCGCCATGGATATGCCATCTACGAGTGCTGGTCCAAGTTCAGACGACATCCCCATGGACATGTGAGCTATAGGTGTCGGTTCAATTTCCAGTGACATCGTAATAGGCATATATGATGAAGAGGTTTGTAATTTTGTGAATTATCTGTTACAATGTTATGTACCTATTTTAATTATGGATTGCAGCTATGGTGTCACTGTAGGAAACCAGACGACGGCGAACAAATGGTAAAATGTTATGACAGAAAATGTAGAATAAAATGGTACCATTCAGCATGCCTACAATTAAAAAAATTCCTAAAGGAAAGTGGTTATGTGAACTCTGTAAATATACTGCTCCACAAATGAACTGGACCATTTGCATATATTGGTGCAATTTTTAAAAATATTTTCCAAAAGGGCAGTCATGAAATTTTTGGTAACCTTTCATGATTGTGTCACTATAAAAAGCATTTCTTTTCATAATTCTGTTTAAAGAAAACGAAGTCCATTAATAAAATATCATTTTAAAATTTTGAATTTTGCCCAAATATTGATAGCACATTGCATACAAAGTATGCCGAATTGTTGCCAAAGATTTTTAAACGTTCTGGAGAGACTCAAAGAACTATTAATTAAACCTTTTTTTGTGATTCGTCTTATTTTTGTGAAATATAGTTTTTTATAGTTTCATAATTTTATTAATATGATTTTGTTAATTCTTCAGTTGATATTTGAGAATAGTGAAATTAAATATGCTTAATATGAGTATACTATAAAACAAAAGCTTTTATATACAGTGTGTCCCCGGATAGGTGAAACGACTCTTGTGAAAGGTAAAAAATTCTCGATTTAAATTTTCATTTTTTGGGGTTCAGCCCTGCTTGGTTAAAGGCGAATTTCCAACATAATTTTAGTTCTGAGAGATCAAGTATGCCTTGGAAATTTTAAAAAACCTATTTTTCTGTGAGGTAAAGTACCTTATATGTGGCAAATACGACAAAAAGTTATTAAAAAAGTTGTTTAGAATCAACACATAGGCCTCTATACCAAATTTCAAAATCCTCAGCCAACTTTGATCTCTCAATTTCTTTTTATGTTTAGGTCCCAAATCAAAGAATTTTACTTTTAACAAAGTTTTTTATTTCATAATAAAAAAACTTTGTTAAAAATAAAATTCTTTGATTTGGGAAATAAACTTGAAAGAAAATGTGAGAAATCAAAGTTGGCCGCGGATTTTGAAATTTGGTATAGGGGCCTAGATGTTGATTCTAAACAACTTTTCTTTATAACTTTTTGTCGTATTGAAAAGAGAAAAAAAACCTCTACCAGAAAATGTCAAAAAATATACAGTGTCATTTAAAAAAATTGCACGTGACGTCACCACTCTGAAACAATTGAAGATAAAAAAAATTTGATAGTGTTAAAATGTAGGTTTTTATGTGCCATTTGATTTGATATAAGGTTATTGGGTCTAAAATAATTAATAAAGTAGCTAGAAGGCGGGGCCTTTTTTATAGAACAGACGGTATATATATTGTGACGTAATGTAATAAATACATTTTTATGGGTGGTCCAGTACATTTGTGGAGCAGTATATAAATAGAATTATTTTGTTATTCTATGTTGATAGAATTTGTAAATATGTTGATCCTTTATACTTTATCCATTGCAATTCTTTTTCATACTTAATTTAGACATTAGTTATTCTGTTATTTTGTACTGTTATGTAAATATTTTGATTGTTTATGTACCTTAAATTCATTAAAATTTTGTTATAAATTATGGAATAATAAGATTAATGATAGCAAGCTGCTTTTGCTATTAACTTTAAGAGTACCCGCTAGGCTTGTTCGTTTCTCACGGTTATTCTTTGTACCTTCTTTTTATACCAGAATTCCGATTACTGATATATTAAAGCTTGTGAATCAAATTTACATACTGCTCAACATTGATTTGTCAGCTCCATACCGTATGTTTGCATCTGTTGTAAAAAAGTATTATTATAACTAAAATGAAACAAAATGAACTATTGATGTAACAAATTTTTAAGACTTAAATTTACCAATCAGTACGGGAAGTCATAGTAGCAAGTTACGGCATCGATCCATCTCCTGCAACCATGATTAAAGTTTATTTTAGCTAGGATGATTATTTTAATTTTAATTTACATGCTATAACGCTCATACCTGCATATAGCAGAATATATCTACACTGCATCTCTTGTAATAAGGGTAACACTTGTTAGAGATGCCACAATAAATAAATATTAAATAGCTTCAAAATATCCGTTATTCTTTATGCATTAATAGTTATTTGTTAGAGATGCCACAATAAATAAATATTAAATAGCTTCAAAATATCCGTTATTCTTTATGCATTAATAGTTATTTAACCAACAAGTGTGTTAATGAAGGCGATTAATAATCGAGTGAGTGCCTTTAATAGTTGAGATTATTAATAACCCATTAACAAACAAGTTGATTACAAAAATTTTTCGTTGACCTCAAAATCTTTTTTTGTGACGAAAAATTTGATTAATACAACTAACCTCCATGCAAAATATCATCAAAACATCAAAATCACAAAAACAGTTAATTAATGAAAAAGAGTGGATTAATCAAAAACAGTGTATTAATGACTTCTATTAATCCATCCTTTTTTAGGAAAAATAATTCATTAATATTGAAATTAAGAAGCGGTCAACGAAAAAATGATTTTTCTTATTCTTTTATGTTGTGTAGACAGCATGTGTAATTTTATTGATTGTTAATGTAGCTTACATAGTTTTAAAATATCCTTATGTTTCTTATCGTATAGGTACCTACTATTTAATAATTTTTGCTATGTAATATTGTAATTTGGCTTTTTATTAATTGGCCACATGCAGAAAAAGATAATAAAATAATTTTACATTATATAATAAATGGTGGTGGATAGTATTAACGTTAGATCCTTAATTAACTAATTTTAATAATTTTGTAGATATTATTATTATTATTAAAGTAAAAATAATTAGATTAACTTTGTTAATACAATTTATTTCATATTTATACAATTATAGGAGAGCATAAATTTACGAGTGCAGAAGAAACTGTTAATATCTGATCTACCACAGCAACATCGTCAGTTTTCTTTTTCGCCAGGAACATAGGCATTGTTTCGTGAAGAACTGTATTTTTTTGACGAAGGACACCAATAACGCGTTTTGCTTTATGTCTTCGTGGGGTTAAAGCAGCCAATAAGCACTAATGATAAAACACCTCCAGGATAAATGATTTTTGTGGCAGACGGAATGAACAGGGCTAACTTGACAATTTCAAATCAGGCATTTACAGTTACGAAAGGAATTAGCAGCATATTTTTTTCCAACACCTACCTGTAAAGCTGTGTTGCTATCTATTAAAATCACCATGGTGAAGTAGCACCTTAATAATGAGGATGAATAATAGTTATTTACATTACAAGTGCAGTAGGTCGCATTTTACAGCGTGAAGTTTTAATTTTGAAGCACGACGCGAAGCGGAGTGCTTCAATAAAACCGAGCGCTGTAAAATGCCTAACACACCGAGTATTGTATTATATTTTCTGGCCGACATATATTTTTTAACATTTTCTATAAATTCATGACTCCGCTTTCGAATATCAAGCCATCAAGCAAGCTGACATCAGTAAATGTTGTAGTTGACACTTTGAAACGTAAAAATTCAAAGTCGTAAATATAAATTTTCTTTACTTCTCCAAATCGCAACTGAACGATAAAATACGTAACTAGCGTTTCTGCTAACACCCGTTATTACTACAAAGCAACTTTTTGTTTAAGGGTCTCTGAAAGCTAAAAATTTTCTAGTCATTTTACCGCACCGCGGTGCGACAAAGCACTAACTGTAAAATCGTAGTTACGGTAGACGTCAACTGTGCATGAATGCGTTGTTTACATGTCACAAGGCCAAAAAATGTTATTCACTCTCCAATAAAACAGTTCAAAATTCAGAGCAACTAAGAAAATGCATACGTGTATCTTGGTAACTAGTACACAAGCAGGTAATGTGATTACTTTTTAAAATTATTTATTAAATTTTAACATTTATTTATATTGAATGGTCCTCGACACCGAAAGGTAAAAGAGGCTATAGATTATGGATGGATGGATTTATATAACAAAATTTTATTTTCACAAAAAGTAATAAAGTTAAAATTAGAGGCCGGATAGTAAGCGCAGCCAGATGAAAGATATATTACCATGGAATTAAATAATTGCAATAATTCAGCAACAAAACGATTCCAACAAAACTAATAAATCAGCAAATAAGCGTAAAGCTTCCCGGCATGGAACTTGAGACAAGATTGGAGTATTTGAGAAATACAAAGAGGAGGAAAGAAAAGCCACTCTTAATTGACTAACTTAATATTTGAGTTACAATTCACACCATTATTTATATTGAAATTAGATGACGATAGAAATTTGACAACGCGTGAAAATTAACTTGTTACAATTGCAAAATGGCAGCTTAGAAAGTTACAATTTAAATTTTCAGCGATAATAAGGGAAAAATAACGTTTAAAATTGCAGAAAATTTTGAATTTTACTAATATCGAATCACTACGTGTGATTCTTGTACATTCATCTATTTTTTAATTATATCCAATGTTTATAAAAAAATGCAACGAAACTACGATGGAGTCTTCTTTGTTCATCGATTTAATTTAACCTAAAAATGCATTTGAAATTTTAAAGATTAATAACTAATAAGGTATGTAACAAGAGTTTTCGGATTTTTTTAAGCTAGAGAACAATATTTAAACGATGCATTATCAAATCGCATTGGTAAAACTGTTTATTCGCATCCATATATGTAATGTTAACATTCCTGACCTCATTTGAGTGGGGGAAGTCGTACATTTCAGCCCGCTACTTCCCGCACTCACTTCCCGCTCAAGTGCGGAAAGTGAGTGCGGGAAGTACATTTCCGACGGCTGAGTAGGTAGAGATACTGGGAATCTTGTTGATCCATTCATGCGCGTCGCAACCTGTCGTATCATAATATAATAATTTTTCCAATTATTGTTTAGAATAAAGTGGTTGTGAATAAAATAGTATACTAACCTCGACAGGAAGTTTCCTTAGTCTCGAGATAATAGCTGATTTCGACGCTTCGCGTCTCAATCAGCTAACTAATCTCTGGACAGTAATGAAACACTTCCCATCTCGGGCTGTAATATACTATTACAAACTTGAAATCAGAATGATTATTAATTTATCAGTTTCTTGTACGAATGTCTAAGCGCGTTATAGTCAACATCTTCAGACACCAAAATGTGTTCGTTTCAATAATTTATCGAACTAAGAGAATGCAAACAAGGTATACCTTGTGTAAATTTACCTAAAAGTCAACGCCCCAAAATGTGACTGCACGGGTTGTCGACAAAATGACAGGAAAAGCTAAAGACGTGACAGAAATTAATGCAACGCTTGCCATTATATATGATGTTCCTATTAATGTAGCCTTAGAAGTAAGATTAACAGGTTTTAAACGTTGTTTGAATAAAATTGAATTTGATTTAAATATACGTACTCAAAACGGTTTTCGAAAATTTTTGTTACATACGTTATAGCTTGTAGTAAATTTACTGTTGGCTATACGGCGATGGATTAAATTATTTGTTCAATCAAATATGGAAACCTCAAAGGCAAATATGAGTTATTTACACAAGCCTCAAAATATGCAGCAGCTGTAGTCACCAGGATTCGTCCACTGTTATATAGTAAAATAAAAGCGCTAATTAATTGAATTTGATGTTAGTTTTTACGTTTGACGACAGTGTTCATACGTCAAAAATAATTTTTACATAAACTGTGCTATAAGTATACAGATTCACGTATAATTCGTAGGGAATCTTATCTAATAATTTTACTGGAAAATTGAAAATGTAATCTACACCTGTGCAATTTCTAGAAAACACATCTCAAAGTTGAATTGGTGGTAAGCAAAGCATTTATTATCCGTTTCCTTAAAATCCGAAAGGACCTCAGGGTAGGCTATCTTAAAGCAAAATCTTAAAGCTGAACGGTTACATAAACAGAAGCTCAGAAAATATAACTTCCACGATAAAACTCCCTTTCAAACGTTTACAAATTGCTTTGACAAAAGCTGTAAATGGAGACGTAAACTGGACTATTGGATTCAGTATTTACCGGCCAAAAGCGAAAACAGCCTAAAAATGGTTGACGAATTTAAAATAAATATTTTCGAATCAATACATGGAAAAAACTATTCGGTTAAACAGTGGCATGTTGTCATAGCCCAGAATAATAGTTTCACATGACCGAATCCGTTACATTTGTGTACAGAAGATACAGCTACAGTATAATACCCATCATTGTGTTTGCTATTTGAAATTTATGCATCATTCAATTGTGCAGAAACATTCAACTTCAACTGGCATTTGGGCAAAAGCAAAACACTGTCCTTGTTATTGTTATTGTTATATCTGCGTTTCGACATATTCAGGTAATATTTGCGTAATTATATTTAACATTTCATAACACAACTGCAATTCCAGGATAATAAAGTAAAGTAGTGTTGTAGTACAGATGATTTATTACTAATGTTCAAAATATGATAAGAGTCGGCATACACTTATTCAATAAAAATATATGGATTTAATCTTAGTAATTAAACAACTAATTGTTACTATTTGAAATGATGTCTATACAGGGTGCATCTATAAAGTTCATTCAAACTTTGAAATCGATATGTTCATAATTGAAAACGTTCATCACTAACTTTCACACAATTTTAGATATTGCAATCTAGCAATAAGAACTAAAATATGCACCAACTATTTAACTTTTAGCAGCAATTTGTACAAACATGTTGAATTCAAATGCAGGAAATTAACACAAATTCCACGGTAAATATAGTAAAATAAATATATAATTTTTTATAAAAAACTACTCTATAATCCTGCATTAAACTAAATCGCCGAAGAGTAAATCCTCCTTTTGCATCGTTAGTATTTAAATGAATTTTATCTACGACCACTACTAAAAGTAGGCCTTTTAGCGCTAGCTTGTTTCACTAAAAGTGACGTTTTATAGTTTACCGTGTTTAAAGAAATCAGCTGTTTACTTTTAGCACATGTGCTAAAAGTAAAGCGAGGTTCAAAACTACAATTTCGAACTGCAAGTGAAGTTGTAAAGCTATTCTAGTTGCTTCTTGCGTTACAGGTAAAGCGTTTTTGAAATAATTAAAGCGTTATGTAATGAATACAGTCATATGTGGAGTATCAATAATTACATTTCGTAACTCACCTTGACAGCACGGGCGTGGCCAAACAATCGCCAGCGGCGTAGGCTACTATTCATTATGACGTAGCGTCGCAGATGCGAACCTTTCTTAAATCGATATTTATGGATTAATAACGGTAAAATTAAGGTCGTAGATAAAATATTGTATGCAACGCGTGCTAAGAGTCGTTTATGCGCGAGACATGTTATGAAACTCAGCCTTCGGCTTCGTTTCATAATTTTCATGTCTCGCGCATAAACGTCGACTTTTAGCACTTGTTGCATAAATAGCTATAATTTACTCTGATGATGTCCTTTCTACATCCCGTAATCGTGAAAAATACAACTTCCGATATTTCTTCAGATTTTCACGTTTCAGGATCCCTCGATGACGAAAAACATGTTTTCTCAATGCGTCTGTCTGACCCTCTGTCAGTCCGTCTATCTGTCTGTCTGCTTGAGGTATAGCCCAAAAACTAGTTGTTGGAGGACGACGAATATATTTTGCATGCGGATTAGATGTCTACCTGGCACGAAACTGAATATGCTTCCAGGCAAATATATACAGGGTAAGCACCTTAAAATTCTGTCTGTTTGCTTTAACTGAAGAACTGTTAGTTAACCATAAGTAATATTTTACATACAGCTCAGGGTTTACCCTTGACGAAAAAGGGCATATTTTCGACTCAATATACAGAGTGAGTCATAATTAGGTGTAAAAAAATAACAAAAGCTTATTTACGTCAAAACCAAGCAATTAACCTAATACACCTTAGTACCAAAATTCTCCCTTAAGAAGACACAGAGTGTTATTACCAATTTTTTTTCTATATTTGGAAAGGAAACATTTGAATTTTTAAAATCAAGTAGCCTAATTGTGTTAGTCAATTTTAATTTGAAAACAATAGCAAAACAGCGGTTGCCATAAACAGCCATTGATTGTTTGAAAAACTCCGTTGTATTTTTTAAAAGAACGATTTTTCTTTCGAAATGGGTGACCTTACTCCAAGAAAAATGGGAGACATCGTGTTCGTGTATGGTTTTTGCAACAAAAGCGTCTTGGCACCCGTTAGGGAATACCACGGCAGATTCCCTAACAGAAGAATCCGGAATCATTAGGTCTTTACTTCAGCCTTTCGAAGACTGGGTGAGGTTGGTCATCCGCGAGCCCGAGTGGCTTGTGCACCGCAACGGGAAAATGTAATGCGAGAGGAAGCTGTAATTGGTTCGGTTTTAGACAATCCAACTACAAGTACTCGCCGATTCCTGTGCAGTTAGGCTTTCACAAAGTTTTGTTTCGCTTACTCTGCCTAGGGAGGAATTACACCCTTGCCATTATACGGGTGTTTAAGCTCTTCATCCAGGGGACGCCCAGAAATGTAGTTTTTTGTCGGTGGCTTCTTGAAAGGATAAATAACGACCCCAATTTTATTTCATCTATTTTATGGACCGATAAAGCCAGTTTTACCAGGGACGGAATTACATACTTTCGAAACCTGCACCATTATTCATTAGAACACCCCCATTTAACTAACAAGGAGTAGAAGAATCTGCAATGGTTCTTTACTGGAGCTGGAAGAACTCGATAATCGCATCAATACGAACGGTTATCAAGCCTTTCTTGAACACCAGCTGCATGGTAGATATACTCGAAGAGATGTCTTTTCAACAAGACGGTGCGCCACCACAATGGCATAATCGTTACAGAATGATTAAATGACTATTTCATTGGTTTCATTGGATGGGCGGGTTTGGTACTGTGAGATGGCCGGCAAAGAGTCCCGTCTTCAATTCGCTGGATTTATTTTTATGGGTTTTTTAAGCTGCTGGTTTACCTTGAGGTAATTAACACGAGGAAATAGTTGCAGCAAATCATTTTCGAGGTGGCTAATTAACTTCGTGAAAACTATAATATTCAAGTGTATGAATCGCTAGTACGACGATGCCATGCTTGTATTGCTTGTATTCTATTTTTTAATCATTGTTTTCTTAATTGTGATTATTATACTAATGTACTTTCAAATTAATCGGATAATTACTTTTCAAGTTATAGTCACAAACAAACAAAAACATTTTTTCATTACCACCCTGCATCTTTTTAGCATTTTGGTACTAAGGTGTATTAAGTTAATTGTTTTGTTTTGGCCTAAATATGCTTTGGTTAACTTTTTTACACCCAATTATGACTCTCTTTGTATACAGTGTGGACACCTTAAAAAATAAATAGCCTTTTATACCGTCGATATTTTCAAAAATTTTAGTTTCAAAACTTTTAAGTTGCGAGGGAAGTTCTGAGTAAAGCCCTTTACTGATTTTAATAAAAGCGTTTCTACATTACAAAAACGTTTCTTCCGAAAACAGCTCCTACGCCTTTTTCAACGTTTAAATGTCAAAAGCGTTAGTAGCGCTGTCTTTTATTAATTGTGCTGTTTTTACAGTTAAACAAAGGAAACTTATTTTGCCTCGCAGTTTGAAACGCATTGAAAAACGCCATTACTTTAATTTCCACCTTTTATTGTGCGCTATGATAGACTTAACAAAAAATAAATAACTGTAGAGAGAATTATCATGCATCTTTAAAAACATTTGAAGATCACTACTGCATGCAGGCTTAAGTTCGATAATGGCCACTAATTAAACTCGAACTAGGTACTTTAAATAACAGTTGTATTTTTTTGTTGTATTGTGATGTGTCAATATTTTAAAAGTGTTTTTCTCAATAATAAACGAAATTATTGAAAGTATATTTTAATTTTTCATTTTTTTCTGCTCTCTTTCCGACTAACCCGGATTTTCGATATGCCGGATCGGCCGCGGTCCCGGCTGGTAGAGGTAAACAATTATATCTCGTAAACGAAAGCTTTCGTTTGATTTGACTAGGTTGTAACCCGACTCCTCTTGCAGCTGTTAAGGATGCCACGAAATGTAATAATACCCGGCGCGAGAGGCGAAAAATACTATATTAGATTTCTGACCAGGGGTTTAGACGGATTTGCGAAACAAACAGCCCAAACCGCCGACTAATTTAGGTTGGGGATTTATTAGGTTACAATTTCAGCCAAAGCAACACGTGTTCGAGTAGGTCGTGGGAAATCTCAATTTAAAGCTTGACAGAAAAGGATTAAAACCGTCGTGTTTTAGAAGGGCAGCTACCAATTAAGATCACGTCGCTATAGCAAGAAAATTTAAATTTGTTGTCATTGGTTGGACACGCACCGACCGAGGATGGAGAGCTTTCGTAAGTTGGATAAAACGATCGGAGCAGGGAGACAGGAGGAAGGAAAACGAGGGCTGGTGTATGTAGCAGTTCTACTCGTAATACGGAGAACTGCTACAACAGCTGATAACTTATTTAATTCTTATTTTACTAGGTACAGCGCAGCCTGACATTGCGGGATTTTCCCCGTTAGTAGGGCGGCGTGAGTACCAACTCTTTGCCTTTCTTGTTTCACTAGGTACAGCGCAGCCTGACATTGTGGAATTTTCCCCGTTAGTAGGGCGGCGTAAGTACCAACTCTTTCCCTTTCTTATTTCACTAGGTACAGCGCAGCCTGACATTGTGGAATTTTCCCCGTTAGTAGGGCGGCGTAAGTACCAACTCTTTCCCTTTCTTATTTCACTAGGTACAGCGCAGCCTGACATTGGGGGATTTTCCCCGTTAGTAGGGCGGCGTGAGTACCAACTCTTTGCCTTTCTTGTTTCACTAGGTACAGCGCAGCCTGACATTGTGGAATTTTCCCCGTTAGTAGGGCGGCGTAAGTACCAACTCTTTCCCTTTCTTATTTCACTAGGTACAGCGCAGCCTGACATTGCGGGATTTTCCCCGTTAGTAGGGCGGCGTAAGTACCAACTCTTTGTCTTTCTTGTTTCACTAGGTACAGCGCAGCCTGACATTGTGGAATTTTCCCCGTTAGTAGGGCGGCGTCAGTACCAACTCTTTCCCTTTCTTATTTCACTAGGTACAGCGCAGCCTGACATTGCGGGATTTTCCCCGTTAGTAGGGCGGCGTAAGTACCAACTCTTTGCCTTTCTTGTTTCACTAGGTACAGCGCAGCCTGACATTGTGGAATTTTCCCCGTTAGTAGGGCGGCGTAAGTACCAACTCTTTCCCTTTCTTATTTCACTAGGTACAGCGCAGCCTGACATTGGGGGATTTTCCCCGTTAGTAGGGCGGCGTAAGTACCAACTCTTTGCCTTTCTTGTTTCACTAGGTACAGCGCAGCCTGACATTGTGGAATTTTCCCCGTTAGTAGGGCGGCGTAAGTACCAACTCTTTCCCTTTCTTATTTCACTAGGTACAGCGCAGCCTGACATTGGGGGATTTTCCCCGTTAGTAGGGCGGCGTGAGTACCAACTCTTTGCCTTTCTTGTTTCACTAGGTACAGCGCAGCCTGACATTGTGGAATTTTCCCCGTTAGTAGGGCGGCGTAAGTACCAACTCTTTCCCTTTCTTATTTCACTAGGTACAGCGCAGCCTGACATTGCGGGATTTTCCCCGTTAGTAGGGCGGCGTGAGTACCAACTCTTTGTCTTTCTTGTTTCACTAGGTACAGCGCAGCCTGACATTGTGGAATTTTCCCCGTTAGTAGGGCGGCGTAAGTACCAACTCTTTCCCTTTCTTATTTCACTAGGTACAGCGCAGCCTGACATTGTGGAATTTTCCCCGTTAGTAGGGCGGCGTAAGTACCAACTCTTTGCCTTTCTTGTTTCACTAGGTACAGCGCAGCCTGACATTGTGGAATTTTCCCCGTTAGTAGGGCGGCGTGAGTACAAACTCTTTGCCTTTCTTGTTTCACTAGGTACAGCGCAGCCTGACATTGTGGAATTTTCCCCGTTAGTAGGGCGGCGTAAGTACCAACTCTTTCCCTTTCTTATTTCACTAGGTACAGCGCAGCCTGACATTGCGGGATTTTCCCCGTTAGTAGGGCGGCGTGAGTACCAACTCTTTGTCTTTCTCGTTTCACTAGGTACAGCGCAGCCTGACATTGTGGAATTTTCCCCGTTAGTAGGGCGGCGTAAGTACCAACTCTTTCCCTTTCTTATTTCACTAGGTACAGCGCAGCCTGACATTGTGGAATTTTCCCCGTTAGTAGGGCGGCGTAAGTACCAACTCTTTGCCTTTCTTGTTTCACTAGGTACAGCGCAGCCTGACATTGTGGAATTTTCCCCGTTAGTAGGGCGGCGTAAGTACCAACTCTTTCCCTTTCTTATTTCACTAGGTACAGCGCAGCCTGACATTGTGGAATTTTCCCCGTTAGTAGGGCGGCGTAAGTACCAACTCTTTCCCTTTCTTATTTCACTAGGTACAGCGCAGCCTGACATTGGGGGATTTTCCCCGTTAGTAGGGCGGCGTGAGTACCAACTCTTTGCCTTTCTTGTTTCACTAGGTACAGCGCAGCCTGACATTGTGGAATTTTCCCCGTTAGTAGGGCGGCGTAAGTACCAACTCTTTCCCTTTCTTATTTCACTAGGTACAGCGCAGCCTGACATTGCGGGATTTTCCCCGATAGTAGGGCGGCGTAAGTACCAACTCTTTGTCTTTCTTGTTTCACTAGGTACAGCGCAGCCTGACATTGTGGAATTTTCCCCGTTAGTAGGGCGGCGTAAGTACCAACTCTTTCCCTTTCTTATTTCACTAGGTACAGCGCAGCCTGACATTGTGGAATTTTCCCCGTTAGTAGAGCGGCGTAAGTACCAACTCTTTGCCTTTCTTGTTTCACTAGGTACAGCGCAGCCTGACATTGTGGAATTTTCCCCGTTAGTAGGGCGGCGTAAGTACCAACTCTTTCCCTTTCTTATTTCACTAGGTACAGCGCAGCCTGACATTGGGGGATTTTCCCCGTTAGTAGGGCGGCGTGAGTACCAACTCTTTGCCTTTCTTGTTTCACTAGGTACAGCGCAGCCTGACATTGTGGAATTTTCCCCGTTAGTAGGGCGGCGTAAGTACCAACTCTTTCCCTTTCTTATTTCACTAGGTACAGCGCAGCCTGACATTGCGGGATTTTCCCCGTTAGTAGGGCGGCGTGAGTACCAACTCTTTGTCTTTCTTGTTTCACTAGGTACAGCGCAGCCTGACATTGTGGAATTTTCCCCGTTAGTAGGGCGGCGTAAGTACCAACTCTTTCCCTTTCTTATTTCACTAGGTACAGCGCAGCCTGACATTGTGGAATTTTCCCCGTTAGTAGGGCGGCGTAAGTACCAACTCTTTGCCTTTCTTGTTTCACTAGGTACAGCGCAGCCTGACATTGTGGAATTTTCCCCGTTAGTAGGGCGGCGTGAGTACAAACTCTTTGCCTTTCTTGTTTCACTAGGTACAGCGCAGCCTGACATTGTGGAATTTTCCCCGTTAGTAGGGCGGCGTAAGTACCAACTCTTTCCCTTTCTTATTTCACTAGGTACAGCGCAGCCTGACACTGCGGGATTTTCCCCGTTAGTAGGGCGGCGTGAGTACCAACTCTTTGTCTTTCTTGTTTCACTAGGTACAGCGCAGCCTGACATTGTGGAATTTTCCCCGTTAGTAGGGCGGCGTAAGTACCAACTCTTTCCCTTTCTTATTTCACTAGGTACAGCGCAGCCTGACATTGTGGAATTTTCCCCGTTAGTAGGGCGGCGTAAGTACCAACTCTTTGCCTTTCTTGTTTCACTAGGTACAGCGCAGCCTGACATTGTGGAATTTTCCCCGTTAGTAGGGCGGCGTAAGTACCAACTCTTTCCCTTTCTTATTTCACTAGTTACAGCGCAGCCTGACATTGGGGGATTTTCCCCGTTAGTAGGGCGGCGTGAGTACCAACTCTTTGCCTTTCTTGTTTCACTAGGTACAGCGCAGCCTGACATTGTGGAATTTTCCCCGTTAGTAGGGCGGCGTAAGTACCAACTCTTTCCCTTTCTTATTTCACTAGGTACAGCGCAGCCTGACATTGCGGGATTTTCCCCGTTAGTAGGGCGGCGTGAGTACCAACTCTTTGTCTTTCTTGTTTCACTAGGTACAGCGCAGCCTGACATTGTAGAATTTTCCCCGTTAGTAGGGCGGCGTAAGTACCAACTCTTTCCCTTTCTTATTTCACTAGGTACAGCGCAGCCTGACATTGTGGAATTTTCCCCGTTAGTAGGGCGGCGTAAGTACCAACTTATTTTATTATTTTTTTTTATTTAGTTATTCCCAACATTTTAAAATACATAATTTTTAGAAATTAATTTAAAGCCACAGAAGCTAAGCTTGAGTGTGGCAGAAGAACTTAAACTATCATGCTTCCTCCACATCTACGACGCTCCTACATAGAGATGACAAAAAAAAAATTACTATATTAAACAATATTTGACTTGGTCAATATCCATACAAGAGCATCGCAAATGCAGCAGGAAAAAACTAAATATACTATGGGAGCCAAAAGATAAGAAATACATCTATAGTAATAAACAACAATAATTAAGCAATATTACTAGCTGTAGACTTCGGACAGGTAAGTATAAAAATCCATCGGCTTACTCAGAACCCATTTTTTAATTTTGATTTTAAAGGAAGTAAGACTTCTACTAAGTTTTATTTCAGTAGGAATAATGTTAAACAATTTAATAATTAAATAACTGGAATTTTTTTGAGAGGCAGATTTAGTCTTTTTGGGAATAACTACAGCTGAAGCAGCCTTACCTCTCGTTAAATAATTATGAGAAAATTTATCAAAGGTCAGCTGCAGTTTAAAAGAAAAGGTAGCCAGCGTAGTTATGTAGAGCTGTCTAATAGAAAGGATATTTGCTTCTTGAAACAGTGAATCTGAAGGATAACGATTTGGTTTTGAGAACATAACTTTTAATATTAATTTTTGTAAGACCTCTAAAGGAATTAAGTGACAGTTTGCAGCACCACCCCAACCAATTATGCCATACATAAAAACAGACTGCACTAAGGCAAAATAGATACTTTTAATTGTAATAGTTTTCATTATATTGCGAAGTAATTTAAATTTATATATAGTTTTTCTAACTTTAGTAACAATTTCTTGGATATGTTTCGTCCATTTCAATTGTGAATCGATATAAATTCCTAGGTATTTAATATAGGGAACAGAAAAAATTGGATTATTACAACAACAGTTGACTTTATTCGTTTTTAAACATTTTACTGAATGTACACAAATAGATTCAAAAGGTATGGGTGTTAATTGCCTTAAGGAAAAATATATAAATTTAGTTTTTGTTAAGTTTAAGGATAAGAAATCAATACTTAATTTCTGCATTATCAAAGCCATGCTTTCTTCAACCTTCCTCACTAGATCAGTACAGTTCGATGCCTCAAACAAAACAGCAGTATCGTCAGCAAATGAGAAGAGCTTTCCATCAATTTCCATCTTAGCAAGATCATTTATGTAGACTAAGAATAAAAGTGGACCCAAAACAGTACCTTGAGGAACACCTATTTTTACTTCCATTTCGTCGCTCATATCACAACCAACACGAACAGCTTGCATTCTGTTAGTTAGATACGATTTGATTAAATCATTTGCTCTTCCTCTAATTCCGATGCTGTCCAGTTTGCGACAGAGAACTTCATGGTTAACGGTATCAAAGGCTTTTGCGAGATCCAGAAAAACTGCCAATGTTTTTTTGTTTTTATCTAGACTGTCATGTAAACATTTTGTTACTTCAAATAAGACATCATTGGTACCAACATTATTACGAAACCCAAATTGATTGTCAGCCAAAACATTAAATTTCTCAAAAAACGACATGAACCTAATCTCTCTCTTTGCCTTTCTTGTTTCACTAGGTACAGCGCAGCCTGACATTGTGGAATTTTCCCCGTTAGTAGGGCGGCGTAAGTACCAACTCTTTCCCTTTCTTATTTCACTAGGTACAGCGCAGCCTGACATTGCGGGATTTTCCCCGTTAGTAGGGCGGCGTGAGTACCAACTCTTTGTCTTTCTTATTCCACTAGGTACAGCGCAGCCTGACATTGCGGGATTTTCCCCGTTAGTAGGGCGGCGTAAGTACCAACTCTTTCCCTTTCTTATTTCACTAGGTACAGCGCAGCCTGACATTGCGGGATTTTCCCCGTTAGTAGGGCGGCGTGAGTACCAACTCTTTGTCTTTCTTGTTTCAGTAGGTACAGCGCAGCCTGACATTGTAGAATTTTCCCCGTTAGTAGGGCGGCGTAAGTACCAACTCTTTCCCTTTCTTATTTCACTAGGTACAGCGCAGCCTGACATTGTGGAATTTTCCCCGTTAGTAGGGCGGCGTAAGTACCAACTCTTTGCCTTTCTTGTTTCACTAGGTACAGCGCAGCCTGACATTGTGGAATTTTCCCCGTTAGTAGGGCGGCGTAAGTACCAACTCTTTCCCTTTCTTATTTCACTAGGTACAGCGCAGCCTGACATTGTGGAATTTTCCCCGTTAGTAGGGCGGCGTAAGTACCAACTCTTTGCCTTTCTTGTTTCACTAGGTACAGCGCAGCCTGACATTGTGGAATTTTCCCCGTTAGTAGGGCGGCGTAAG
Source organism: Agriotes lineatus (assembly GCA_940337035.1). Taxonomy (NCBI): domain Eukaryota; kingdom Metazoa; phylum Arthropoda; class Insecta; order Coleoptera; family Elateridae; genus Agriotes; species Agriotes lineatus. The sequence continues at coordinate 212,355 of CALNHX010001447.1, forward strand.
TACCAACTCTTTCCCTTTCTTATTTCACTAGGTACAGCGCAGCCTGACATTGCGGGATTTTCCCCGTTAGTAGGGCGGCGTGAGTACCAACTCTTTCCCTTTCTTATTTCACTAGGTACAGCGCAGCCTGACATTGCGGGATTTTCCCCGTTAGTAGGGCGGCGTGAGTACCAACTCTTTGCCTTTCTTGTTTCACTAGGTACAGCGCAGCCTGACATTGTGGAATTTTCCCCGTTAGTAGGGCGGCGTAAGTACCAACTCTTTCCCTTTCTTATTTCACTAGGTACAGCGCAGCCTGACATTGCGGGATTTTCCCCGTTAGTAGGGCGGCGTGAGTACCAACTCTTTGTCTTTCTTATTCCACTAGGTACAGCGCAGCCTGACATTGTGGAATTTTCCCCGTTAGTAGGGCGGCGTAAGTACCAACTCTTTCCCTTTCTTATTTCACTAGGTACAGCGCAGCCTGACATTGCGGGATTTTCCCCGTTAGTAGGGCGGCGTGAGTACCAACTCTTTGTCTTTCTTGTTTCACTAGGTACAGCGCAGCCTGACATTGTAGAATTTTCCCCGTTAGTAGGGCGGCGTAAGTACCAACTCTTTCCCTTTCTTATTTCACTAGGTACAGCGCAGCCTGACATTGTGGAATTTTCCCCGTTAGTAGGGCGGCGTAAGTACCAACTCTTTGCCTTTCTTGTTTCACTAGGTACAGCGCAGCCTGACATTGTGGAATTTTCCCCGTTAGTAGGGCGGCGTAAGTACCAACTCTTTCCCTTTCTTATTTCACTAGGTACAGCGCAGCCTGACATTGCGGGATTTTCCCCGTTAGTAGGGCGGCGTGAGTACCAACTCTTTGTCTTTCTTATTCCACTAGGTACAGCGCAGCCTGACATTGCGGGATTTTCCCGTTAGTAGGGCGGCGTAAGTACCAACTCTTTCCCTTTCTTATTTCACTAGGTACAGCGCAGCCTGACATTGCGGGATTTTCCCCGTTAGTAGGGCGGCGTGAGTACCAACTCTTTGTCTTTCTTGTTTCACTAGGTACAGCGCAGCCTGACATTGTAGAATTTTCCCCGTTAGTAGGGCGGCGTAAGTACCAACTCTTTCCCTTTCTTATTTCACTAGGTACAGCGCAGCCTGACATTGTGGAATTTTCCCCGTTAGTAGGGCGGCGTAAGTACCAACTCTTTGCCTTTCTTGTTTCACTAGGTACAGCGCAGCCTGACATTGTGGAATTTTCCCCGTTAGTAGGGCGGCGTAAGTACCAACTCTTTCCCTTTCTTATTTCACTAGGTACAGCGCAGCCTGACATTGCGGGATTTTCCCCGTTAGTAGGGCGGCGTGAGTACCAACTCTTTGTCTTTCTTGTTTCACTAGGTACAGCGCAGCCTGACATTGTAGAATTTTCCCCGTTAGTAGGGCGGCGTAAGTACCAACTCTTTCCCTTTCTTATTTCACTAGGTACAGCGCAGCCTGACATTGTGGAATTTTCCCCGTTAGTAGGGCGGCGTAAGTACCAACTCTTTGCCTTTCTTGTTTCACTAGGTACAGCGCAGCCTGACATTGTGGAATTTTCCCCGTTAGTAGGGCGGCGTAAGTACCAACTCTTTCCCTTTCTTATTTCACTAGGTACAGCGCAGCCTGACATTGCGGGATTTTCCCCGTTAGTAGGGCGGCGTGAGTACCAACTCTTTGTCTTTCTTATTCCACTAGGTACAGCGCAGCCTGACATTGCGGGATTTTCCCCGTTAGTAGGGCGGCGTAAGTACCAACTCTTTCCCTTTCTTATTTCACTAGGTACAGCGCAGCCTGACATTGCGGGATTTTCCCCGTTAGTAGGGCGGCGTGAGTACCAACTCTTTGTCTTTCTTGTTTCACTAGGTACAGCGCAGCCTGACATTGTAGAATTTTCCCCGTTAGTAGGGCGGCGTAAGTACCAACTCTTTCCCTTTCTTATTTCACTAGGTACAGCGCAGCCTGACATTGTGGAATTTTCCCCGTTAGTAGGGCGGCGTAAGTACCAACTCTTTGCCTTTCTTGTTTCACTAGGTACAGCGCAGCCTGACATTGTGGAATTTTCCCCGTTAGTAGGGCGGCGTAAGTACCAACTCTTTCCCTTTCTTATTTCACTAGGTACAGCGCAGCCTGACATTGCGGGATTTTCCCCGTTAGTAGGGCGGCGTGAGTACCAACTCTTTCCCTTTCTTATTTCACTAGGTACAGCGCAGCCTGACATTGCGGGATTTTCCCCGTTAGTAGGGCGGCGTAAGTACCAACTCTTTCCCTTTCTTATTTCACTAGGTACAGCGCAGCCTGACATTGCGGGATTTTCCCCGTTAGTAGGGCGGCGTGAGTACCAACTCTTTGTCTTTCTTGTTTCACTAGGTACAGCGCAGCCTGACATTGTAGAATTTTCCCCGTTAGTAGGGCGGCGTAAGTACCAACTCTTTCCCTTTCTTATTTCACTAGGTACAGCGCAGCCTGACATTGTGGAATTTTCCCCGTTAGTAGGGCGGCGTAAGTACCAACTCTTTGCCTTTCTTGTTTCACTAGGTACAGCGCAGCCTGACATTGTGGAATTTTCCCCGTTAGTAGGGCGGCGTAAGTACCAACTCTTTCCCTTTCTTATTTCACTAGGTACAGCGCAGCCTGACATTGCGGGATTTTCCCCGTTAGTAGGGCGGCGTGAGTACCAACTCTTTGTCTTTCTTATTCCACTAGGTACAGCGCAGCCTGACATTGCGGGATTTTCCCCGTTAGTAAGGCGGCGTAAGTACCAACTCTTTCCCTTTCTTATTTCACTAGGTACAGCGCAGCCTGACATTGCGGGATTTTCCCCGTTAGTAGGGCGGCGTGAGTACCAACTCTTTGTCTTTCTTGTTTCACTAGGTACAGCGCAGCCTGACATTGTAGAATTTTCCCCGTTAGTAGGGCGGCGTAAGTACCAACTCTTTCCCTTTCTTATTTCACTAGGTACAGCGCAGCCTGACATTGCGGGATTTTCCCCGTTAGTAGGGCGGCGTGAGTACCAACTCTTTGTCTTTCTTGTTTCACTAGGTACAGCGCAGCCTGACATTGTAGAATTTTCCCCGTTAGTAGGGCGGCGTAAGTACCAACTCTTTCCCTTTCTTATTTCACTAGGTACAGCGCAGCCTGACATTGCGGGATTTTCCCCGTTAGTAGGGCGGCGTGAGTACCAACTCTTTGTCTTTCTTGTTTCACTAGGTACAGCGCAGCCTGGCATTGTAGAATTTTCCCCGTTAGTAGGGCGGCGTAAGTACCAACTCTTTCCCTTTCTTATTTCACTAGGTACAGCGCAGCCTGACATTGCGGGATTTTCCCCGTTAGTAGGGCGGCGTGAGTACCAACTCTTTGTCTTTCTTGTTTCACTAGGTACAGCGCAGCCTGACATTGTAGAATTTTCCCCGTTAGTAGGGCGGCGTAAGTACCAACTCTTTCCCTTTCTTATTTCACTAGGTACAGCGCAGCCTGACATTGTGGAATTTTCCCCGTTAGTAGGGCGGCGTAAGTACCAACTCTTTCCCTTTCTTATTTCACTAGGTACAGCGCAGCCTGACATTGCGGGATTTTCCCCGTTAGTAGGGCGGCGTGAGTACCAACTCTTTGTCTTTCTTGTTTCACTAGGTACAGCGCAGCCTGACATTGTAGAATTTTCCCCGTTAGTAGGGCGGCGTAAGTACCAACTCTTTCCCTTTCTTATTTCACTAGGTACAGCGCAGCCTGACATTGTGGAATTTTCCCCGTTAGTAGGGCGGCGTAAGTACCAACTCTTTGCCTTTCTTGTTTCACTAGGTACAGCGCAGCCTGACATTGTGGAATTTTCCCCGTTAGTAGGGCGGCGTAAGTACCAACTCTTTCCCTTTCTTATTTCACTAGGTACAGCGCAGCCTGACATTGCGGGATTTTCCCCGTTAGTAGGGCGGCGTGAGTACCAACTCTTTCCCTTTCTTATTTCACTAGGTACAGCGCAGCCTGACATTGCGGGATTTTCCCCGTTAGTAGGGCGGCGTAAGTACCAACTCTTTCCCTTTCTTATTTCACTAGGTACAGCGCAGCCTGACATTGCGGGATTTTCCCCGTTAGTAGGGCGGCGTGAGTACCAACTCTTTGTCTTTCTTGTTTCACTAGGTACAGCGCAGCCTGACATTGTAGAATTTTCCCCGTTAGTAGGGCGGCGTAAGTACCAACTCTTTCCCTTTCTTATTTCACTAGGTACAGCGCAGCCTGACATTGTGGAATTTTCCCCGTTAGTAGGGCGGCGTAAGTACCAACTCTTTGCCTTTCTTGTTTCACTAGGTACAGCGCAGCCTGACATTGTGGAATTTTCCCCGTTAGTAGGGCGGCGTAAGTACCAACTCTTTCCCTTTCTTATTTCACTAGGTACAGCGCAGCCTGACATTGCGGGATTTTCCCCGTTAGTAGGGCGGCGTGAGTACCAACTCTTTGTCTTTCTTATTCCACTAGGTACAGCGCAGCCTGACATTGCGGGATTTTCCCCGTTAGTAGGGCGGCGTAAGTACCAACTCTTTCCCTTTCTTATTTCACTAGGTACAGCGCAGCCTGACATTGCGGGATTTTCCCCGTTAGTAGGGCGGCGTGAGTACCAACTCTTTGTCTTTCTTGTTTCACTAGGTACAGCGCAGCCTGACATTGTAGAATTTTCCCCGTTAGTAGGGCGGCGTAAGTACCAACTCTTTCCCTTTCTTATTTCACTAGGTACAGCGCAGCCTGACATTGCGGGATTTTCCCCGTTAGTAGGGCGGCGTGAGTACCAACTCTTTGTCTTTCTTGTTTCACTAGGTACAGCGCAGCCTGACATTGTAGAATTTTCCCCGTTAGTAGGGCGGCGTAAGTACCAACTCTTTCCCTTTCTTATTTCACTAGGTACAGCGCAGCCTGACATTGTGGAATTTTCCCCGTTAGTAGGGCGGCGTAAGTACCAACTCTTTGCCTTTCTTGTTTCACTAGGTACAGCGCAGCCTGACATTGTGGAATTTTCCCCGTTAGTAGGGCGGCGTAAGTACCAACTCTTTCCCTTTCTTATTTCACTAGGTACAGCGCAGCCTGACATTGCGGGATTTTCCCCGTTAGTAGGGCGGCGTGAGTACCAACTCTTTGCCTTTCTTATTTCACTAGGTACAGCGCAGCCTGACATTGTGGAATTTTCCCCGTTAGTAGGGCGGCGTAAGTACCAACTCTTTCCCTTTCTTATTTCACTAGGTACAGCGCAGCCTGACATTGCGGGATTTTCCCCGTTAGTAGGGCGGCGTGAGTACCAACTCTTTCCCTTTCTTATTTCACTAGGTACAGCGCAGCCTGACATTGCGGGATTTTCCCCGTTAGTAGGGCGGCGTAAGTACCAACTCTTTCCCTTTCTTGTTTCACTAGGTACAGCGCAGCCTGACATTGTGGAATTTTCCCCGTTAGTAGGGCGGCGTAAGTACCAACTCTTTCCCTTTCTTATTTCACTAGGTACAGCGCAGCCTGACATTGCGGGATTTTCCCCGTTAGTAGGGCGGCGTGAGTACCAACTCTTTGCCTTTCTTATTTCACTAGGTACAGCGCAGCCTGACATTGCGGGATTTTCCCCGTTAGTAGGGCGGCGTAAGTACCAACTCTTTGCCTTTCTTGTTTCACTAGGTACAGCGCAGCCTGACATTGTGGAATTTTCCCCGTTAGTAGGGCGGCGTAAGTACCAACTCTTTCCCTTTCTTATTTCACTAGGTACAGCGCAGCCTGACATTGCGGGATTTTCCCCGTTAGTAGGGCGGCGTGAGTACCAACTCTTTGCCTTTCTTATTTCACTAGGTACAGCGCAGCCTGACATTGTGGAATTTTCCCCGTTAGTAGGGCGGCGTAAGTACCAACTCTTTCCCTTTCTTATTTCACTAGGTACAGCGCAGCCTGACATTGCGGGATTTTCCCCGTTAGTAGGGCGGCGTGAGTACCAACTCTTTCCCTTTCTTATTTCACTAGGTACAGCGCAGCCTGACATTGCGGGATTTTCCCCGTTAGTAGGGCGGCGTAAGTACCAACTCTTTCCCTTTCTTATTTCACTAGGTACAGCGCAGCCTGACATTGCGGGATTTTCCCCGTTAGTAGGGCGGCGTGAGTACCAACTCTTTGTCTTTCTTGTTTCACTAGGTACAGCGCAGCCTGACATTGTAGAATTTTCCCCGTTAGTAGGGCGGCGTAAGTACCAACTCTTTCCCTTTCTTATTTCACTAGGTACAGCGCAGCCTGACATTGTGGAATTTTCCCCGTTAGTAGGGCGGCGTAAGTACCAACTCTTTGCCTTTCTTGTTTCACTAGGTACAGCGCAGCCTGACATTGTGGAATTTTCCCCGTTAGTAGGGCGGCGTAAGTACCAACTCTTTCCCTTTCTTATTTCACTAGGTACAGCGCAGCCTGACATTGCGGGATTTTCCCCGTTAGTAGGGCGGCGTGAGTACCAACTCTTTGTCTTTCTTATTCCACTAGGTACAGCGCAGCCTGACATTGCGGGATTTTCCCCGTTAGTAGGGCGGCGTAAGTACCAACTCTTTCCCTTTCTTATTTCACTAGGTACAGCGCAGCCTGACATTGCGGGATTTTCCCCGTTAGTAGGGCGGCGTGAGTACCAACTCTTTGTCTTTCTTGTTTCACTAGGTACAGCGCAGCCTGACATTGTAGAATTTTCCCCGTTAGTAGGGCGGCGTAAGTACCAACTCTTTCCCTTTCTTATTTCACTAGGTACAGCGCAGCCTGACATTGCGGGATTTTCCCCGTTAGTAGGGCGGCGTGAGTACCAACTCTTTGTCTTTCTTGTTTCACTAGGTACAGCGCAGCCTGACATTGTAGAATTTTCCCCGTTAGTAGGGCGGCGTAAGTACCAACTCTTTCCCTTTCTTATTTCACTAGGTACAGCGCAGCCTGACATTGTGGAATTTTCCCCGTTAGTAGGGCGGCGTAAGTACCAACTCTTTCCCTTTCTTATTTCACTAGGTACAGCGCAGCCTGACATTGCGGGATTTTCCCCGTTAGTAGGGCGGCGTGAGTACCAACTCTTTGCCTTTCTTATTCCACTAGGTACAGCGCAGCCCGATATTGCAGGGTTTCCCCGTTCGTACGGAGGCGTGAGTACCAATTCTTTGCCTTTCCCTTACTTCACTTAACACTGCCAGGCACCACTCAGGCTGGCAGATAAACCTTCTTGCCGCTAGGCGAGTTAACAACGAACGTCCGACGTCAGTTTAGGCTCCGAAACAGCGCAATAATTCTAATAGTAATGTAGTGCTTTTACCTTGGCCCTAATAAATGATCGATTTCCATGACGTTGTTTTCTTTAGCTGTAAGAATTGAAGGTCTCTAGCCTTTATACGAACTGAGTAAAGTTAGCCTAAGTACGACCGTTTAGGTTAATCACCTGTAACTTCATCAAATCACCCCTCGTAACCAGGAAACATACACAACGTCGGCACTAACACGAGCTAAAAGCAACCAGGGTGTGCACCGTTACACAATGCCCATAGAAACCATTCCAAAAGCGTTATCTGGTCTTTTAAATACGGACGTTTTATATTTGATGGGGTAGGTCAATCTCCGGACGGCCTTGGTCTTTCTCAGCTCAGTCTTGCCTGCTGTTAATCTATGTATTCAAAACACGTATGTCCAGTAAGTAAAAATATGGAAGAATTCTTACGTTACGCCTTGTAAGAAGTTTAGCTTATGCCACTCCACCCTCATGTGCTGTGTGTTATTAAAAATAGGCAAATTACTTATGTCTACCTTACTCTTTTAATTTATGCTGTAACTTCGTGCAGTATTCTCTGGATTTGTCGCATATACAATTATTTACTCATATGACAACATACATCTTATAGCGGAACTTTCCTCTTCCTGGTTTAGTGATAGCATTGTCACTCTTTATAGGATAATCTATTGCCATACAATGTCCCTATATTATGGAGATTCATTTTATTTCTTAGGTACATAAGCATATCGGAGAAATGATTACCAAAGAAAACTACTTCAGATCATGAATACATTGTCATAATCAGATAACAGTAAAATCACCTATTCTAATCTTCTTCAGTAAGTTCGTTTTAGAAGAAGTATTCGATGGATCATAACTAATTCTTTCTATAGATTCGTTTTAAATATAAAATCAAAAATTTGCATTCTCATCTACACATTTCTGGATCTCCCAATAACATTAGTTCTTTTCAACCTATATCGGTCCACTACTGGACGAAGGTTTCTTACAATTGTTTCCACTTTTGTCTATCTTGTGCTTTTCTCTTCCAGTTTTTGCCTGCTGTTCTGGAAATATCATCGGACCATCGTGTCTAGGGTCTGCCAACACTTATTTTTCCTGTGCGTGGCCTCCAGTCCATTACCTTCCTAGTGCATCCCGGCATCGCGAAATGTGTCCCGCCCATCTCCATTTTAGTATTGCGATTCTGGAGGCAACGTCAGTCACTTTTGTAGTGTTTCTAATCCACTGGTTTGTTATTATGTCACGCAGTGTTATATTCAGCATATCTCTTTCCATAGCTCTCTGACTTACTACTAATTTCTTCATTAGTCCCTTTGTTAGGGACCATGTTTCGGAAGTATAGGTGATAACTGGTAGCACATATTCTTCATATACTTTAGTTTTAAGACACTGAGGTAGTTCTGATTTAAAGACGTTTTGTAACTTCCCGAACGCAGCCCAGCCTAATTTGATCCTTCTTGCAACTTCCTTTGCTTGAACTTCTTTGCTTATTGTTATTACTTGCCCTAAGTATATGTACTCTGGGACCTCGTCAATATCATTGTCTTTTATTTTTATGTTTGGTGTAACATCAAAATTTGCCATCACTTTAGTTTTGTCCAAGTTCATACGTAGTCCAACTAGTTCTGAAGCCTTGTATAATTGACTTACGATATCCTGCATATCTTGCTGATTCTCTCCAAATAGCACTATATCATCGGCATATCGTAGGTGTGATAGATATTCGCCATTTATATTTATACCTTTTGTATCCCACATTAAGGTTTTAAAAATGTCTTCTACAGCACTTGCGAAAAACTTAGGTGAAAGTACATCGCCCTGCCTTGCTCCTCTGTTTATGTTTATTTGTTTCGTTTTTTCATGCAATTGTATAGTGAACGTTGCTTTGTCATACAGATCCTTTATTAGTTGAATGTACCTGCTGTCAATTCTATTTCTTTGTAACGCATCCATAACGGCCCATATCTCAATGCTATCGAATGCTTTTTCGTAGTCTATGAATGTCATTATTAAATGTTTATTGTATTCATTGGCTTTCTGCACTAATTCTCTTATGGTCTGTATGTGGTCTATCGTACTGTACTTTCTCCTACAACCCGCTTGTTCAGGGGGTTGGAATTGATCTAATTTTTCACTAATTCGATTTGCTATTACTTTCATAAATACCTTATACACATGTGATAGCCGCGATATTGGTCTATAGTTTTTCAATTGTGTTCTATCTCCTTTCTTGAACAGTAATGTTACGATTGATTTTTTCCAGTTTGATGGTACTTTTCCTTCATTCAGACATTTATTGAACAGTTCCTGAAGTTTTCTTACTAGGTGTTTTCCCCCATTTTTTAACAACTCTGCAACTATTTCATCCTCACCAGGAGCGTTGTTATTTTTCATTTAGTTTATTGCTGTTCGTACTTCAACACTGCTAATTTCAGGTATATCTTCTGTGTAGTGTTTGGTCAGTTTTGCACGCGGGTCTGTTGGATCTTGTTCTTTTGTCCTTTTAGACTCATAGAAATTTCCATAGAAGTTTTCAGTTCTTTTTATGATTTCTTTGCGTTCATGTATTATCAATCCATTTTCGTCTTTTAGTTTGAATATTTCACTTCTTCCATTTCCTATTTTAGATTGAAATACCTTCCTTCCTCTATTATTGTCTATCGTTGTTTTTATTTGTTCTGTGTTATATCTGCGTATATCTTTCCGAATTTGCTTCCTAATAGTTTTATTAAGTTCTACATATTCTACGGACGATATGAATGTTCGTCTCCTTCTTTCTTCTATAAGCTTTTTGGTTTCATCAGATAATTTTCCTATCTTGTTTACTGGTAATTTCCCGATTGTCTTTTCTGCCGCTGCAATGACGCTTTGAGTGATATTCTTCTCCAGGACATCTATTGTGGGATTTGTGTTTGCTTCTGTGTCGTTTTGTTGTCTGGTTTTGTTCTCTCTTATTAATATTTCTTAATTCTGCTAGTTTGAATTTGGGACTACGAGTTGCACGATGTTTCTTCTATTAGAGATTATGAAATCTATTTCGTTTTTTGTACTCCCATTAGGGCTACTCCATGTCCATTTACGATTTTCTTTTTTGCTAAAATAGGTGTTCATTATGTGCATTTGTTGTTTTTCTGTGTAACTGACAAGCATTTGTTCTCTTTCATTGAGTGTACCGATTCCAAACTTGCCAACGCTTTTTTCTCGATCCTCAGCTTTCCCTACTTTAGCATTGAAGTCTCCAATTAAAACATTACTATAATTATTAAAATATTCTACTTGCAGGAAACTGAACTAACTACGAGTTAACTGAATTAACTGCTGGCTTCCATCAAGAGCGAGCGAAAAAAAAATTACTAACGATCGTCTACCGCTTACATCTTTACAAGTCAGTGTAAAACAGTGTTCCTCAGACAGCGATTCCGTTTAAGCTAATTGATTTTTATAGTTAATTCTCAATTGGATAAGTTTAAATTTGGCCACCGATTTAAGCCTACCTTCAAAGTTTTAAGCCGTTATTCCAAATTGTTTCCTAAAAGCTGATTTTGTCATACAAATCTAAATACGAGTACGTAGACATGCAGCTAAAATTAGAATACATTATTGTAACAAATTGCAATTTGATATTGATAGCGAGTCAGATAATACCAAAAGCTACATTTGAATAGCAGTATTTCTTTTGTATCTAATAAAATATACATCATTCATTTACTAAAATGTATAAGAATTGTAAATGACACAGCACAATAGCGATTTTCACAACAGAAATTATATTATTTGCAGTTCAAATTACTAATTAGATTATGTAACTATTAGTACTATACGAAACCAACACAACAAAACTTATGTATTTACGGATGTTCGACTCTGACCCTGCCCCACTCTCTATATTTTTTAAATTACATATGTGATTTTCCAGGCGGTTACTGCTGGGGAGGATTGGATGATGGATGATACAATAAGCCCTATTGCATTAGCCGGTAGCGTTATTTTAGCTCGCCCGAATCCAATTACGATAATGAACTTTTGTGAAAAGAATGCAGGCGCACGCCACCCCCGCAAAAAATGAATCGTAAAAGTTTTAGGAGCCCACGAGCTCAACGATTTTTAAAAGGACGTAATTTCGGAAGTGGCCGAAATTGCTGGAATTAGCCGGATGAAGAAATACCCCATCAGCTTAGAGAAATAGGACAACATCCGATGAATAAAAATGCGAGATTAAGCAATATTGGCAGGCGTTCGCTGCACGATCCGGCCGGATTTATGGCTGAATCCCGGTTCCCTTCCTTGGCACGTCGCGTAGTTCAATACTTTTCGCTGTGTACGGGAGATCTTGGTGTACGCAAGATGGAGACTTGGTCTTTTGGTAATGCTCGAGTGAGTCATGTTGCCCGTTACCCTTTTGTAGCTAAATGAATCTTCTATGGGATACATTATTTACACGCTGGAGACAACACAATGGCGTGCTCCCTGCACATTCAGTTGGCCTTTTATCTTGGATTTGGCACAAAGACATTAGCACTGGATTCGCTTTATTCTCAGAATTAAAGCATGCCGTTATGGCAACAGTTCTCGCCAAAATCATTACTTCATTTTTAAGACGTCGAAAATAATAATTAAATAGTAACTAGTATATGATAATTACCTAACTCTTTTGTTATTGTTTTGTTGTGCTGAAAAAAAATTTTGGAGCAAGATCTATGAAACGAATTATCAGGCCTTTTGGTCATCATCTACCTCGCAGATATGTTCTTAATCTTGACAAAAAACCACGAAATGGCTGTATTAGTGTCTGGAAAATAAAAGCAACATCTACGGCAGATGGATTCACTGGGTCAAGTTTCCTGCATAATCATCAGCCATCAATTCCAAAGTTATTTAAAATACTGTGAGGGGCAAATATGCATGACCATACACTGTCATACCTAAAATTACTTTCCACGAGCATTGCTGAGAGCATTCGGCAATTATTATAACGTTGCAACGTTATTATTATTATTATTATTCTTTGTGTAATCCTTTATACCTTACGATGTCGAGTTTTCAGCTCATTATTGGCATTCTTTTATTTTTTATTTTTATTTTATTGTTGTACTCAGCCAACAGCCGTTAGGCCAATTATAGGCGTCGCTGTACATTTTATGGGGACTTCTCGTCACTATCGTGGACATATTTGTTGTATTAAAGACTCATTTGCGCTTTTGTAATTTTACTTGTGAACTATTCAGCTCTAAGATATGTCCATGTAATAACCGAAAACTGTCGCATCAGTATTTATAAATTTCATACTACCTTTTTCAAATCAATTTAGTTATGGCCATACAATCAGCTGTTTTGGAAAACGTTTTCAAACACAAAAATAGTATGCGCCAGAAAAATGGCACACACAATATTAATACTGCAATACATTGATTCATATTCTAAACATGAATCAAATACATATTACACTGAAAACAGATAACAACAGCCATATCCATGGCCACCAACACAATAATTAGAGAATTTCTGAATGTAAATTAAGTCACTTTGTTATTTACAGGAACAGCGTTGCAATGCGATCAGTTTAAAACGAGGGTTCATTAAAACTGATATTCAAAGCCATACCGTTGTAAGCCGCTTGCACGACTAAATTAGCTTGAATTTACATGTTCGCGTATTTATAACCTATTCAGCATACCTTTTTGATAAAAAAATTACATTGATGGTTGCATTTAAAATAGTAAAATGAAGGCTTCTGGAATATCCCAGAAGTACTCGTACACCACCCGCAAGTGCTGGGAAGACATTTGTCCTGCTTTAGGATTCAAAGATTTTTAAGTAAACGAGATCAATACACACACATATATATGAGGAGAATGGCTGTAACAGGCTTCTCTCAAGTCATCTTCGCTGTTCTCGCCATGCACGGCGCACATATTGCATTAACACAGAGAAAGGACCGAGGACAAAGGAGCTGCTCTGCATACGCTATAATGAATATCTGCAGCGCTTTGTTGGAGCTTAACAATGGATTGAGAAGGAAAATGGACGATGTAAATACAACGTATTCGCCACACCATCAAAAAACTTTGAATGCGATAATTGACATGTCGTAATATTCCCAAAAAATTACGGAGCTTCGAAAACAGTAAAAACCTTGTAATGGTAACTATTGCAAGACGTTCACTTCCTTTATGATTAAAGAAGACCAAAGTCTAGTTTGAGCATCATTATAATTTTGTAAAAATTTCAATTTAAAAGGTAGTACACGTGTAGTATTCTATTCAATGTGATCGTTAATAGCACCAACCTCATATCGTCCAGACGTATGTAGTCTGTGACGTCTAAATTCTTCAAAAAACTATTTCTAAAGACTGAAATCGATATCAATGGCGAT